>BMAO01038791.1:162500-174199 GCA_019973975.1 Trichonephila clavata | reverse complement strand
GATTTTGTTCTCCGGGTCCTCAGATAAAGCCTTCTATTTGTACACGCTTTCCTAAGAACATAAGATCAGTGAGGCGTAATGTACCCCACATCACAGAGAGGCAGGATTGTAGGGGCCCCAAAGCCTATGTTATTTTATGGTTTTTGCAATCCTCTGTAAGATCCGGCTTGGGGCCCTGAACCTGACTTTGCATTGGGGCCCTAATATTCTCTGTTACGGCATTGGGTTAGTTTTAACATTTTTATAACCTTTAGAGCAGGAGTGGCCAACCTTTTTGGGAAGAGTGCCACTATCTCATAAAAAAAAAGTATGCGTGCCACTTCCAACTTTTCAACAGGTATAAAAAGGTGAAAAAATTTTACTTATAGGTTTAGTATGGGATTTGTACGTAAACAGTGCATTTTTTATACAAGGCTAAGTAGTAGAAATTTAATTCTTCTATAGTTAGCAATTAGCATCCAATTGTCAGTTATGTGCTTTTTTTCTAGCTATTTTAAAAAAGAGCTCTCTCAAATTCCAAAATCTTTCGAGTGTATTTTCTTTGGAGAGATAGAGCACACAACAATTAAGGATTATATTAGCATGGAAATTTCTTATTGTTATTCATTGAAATAACCCTACTTTAAATTGAAGAATTTAACTTTTTGAAGAGTGTTATTTTAGACAACTGCTTCTCAATAAAATTACACAAATTGTAATTTATTATCCTTTAAATTTTTTAAAAGTTTTCCAATAAGTCTTGGCGTGCCACTGCTACAAGTCTGCAGTACCACACTGTGGCACGCGTTCCACGGGTTGGCCACCCTTCTTTAGAGGGATGGGGAATTAATAGATCAATTGAACAAGTCAAGATAACATTTCTTTCTTCAAACCGATTTTTTTTTAATTACATGGTGTTGCCAATCAAATTATTAGTACTTAAATGAACACTATCGTAAGATTTGCGTGTATAAGATTCGTAGTTACTTGGTAATAATAGGAATTCATATTATTAAGTTCAAAAACTAAAAGTAAAAATTTCAGCATGAGCTGAAATTGCTCCCCAGAACATCAAAGATTTTCCTTTGAAAAACGTCTGTTTTATCTGAAGACTTCATTTTTCTCAGGAGTGTTCCGATACCAATTAAAACCGGTCCATTAAGATTAAAATATTTCCACTCAAAAATACATTTTTCTAATTCATATTGTTTGCAATTCAGAGTAGCACAATTTATCTTCATATAAATATAACTACATGTTGATTTTTTATTAGTTTTCCTATATTTTATGAACTCAAAATTATTTAAAGCTCATGTAACCGCTGCCCAAAAAATCTTTCTATCAACATTACTGGTAGTTTAAGTAGTTGAAATTTTTCATAGATCAGCAAAATAGATAATGCGTTCTCGATCACTTTCAGACTGATTTTTCATAGAATCCAATCTCTTTTCGTATTGAAATATTATTTCTACGTTTGTGCGTGTGATCTCATTCTTAAGTATTTTTAGATGTTCGAATTTCTTTAGTTTTATTATGAATCGATATTCAATGTCTGCTTAAAGAGATCCCTTTTCTCGATTCAATTTTCTCTAGTTGACCGAATGTGTGAGACAAACATTTTACGACAATAAGAACTATTAAATGTAGTTTATATTTTACAACCTCCGATTAGATTTAATTCAAACTAATGATGATAAATATCAGTTAAATGTGATGACTTTTTGAGATATGACGTTAATTTTACTCCATACAAAATATAATATATGGTTAAAATGTATAAAATATTTCAGAAATCAAATGACATATGACTACAATCGTTATAATTTAACAATACTTTTCGGAAAGCTAATGATTACATGTCAGTTCAACCAATACTACTCGAAATTCAATCATTTTCTTAATTTATATTGTTGCACTCGTACAAATTAATTTGAAAGAATATATAATTTATTTCAGACCCAGGAAATTTCCAATTCTAAATAAAATTATTACAATAAATTGAAACAAATACTTGACTGGATGTGAATAAGTTAATTTTTTTATTTCAACTATTGTATTTCATTAAAATTGTGTTAATTAAAAAGACGTTGCTAATAAGTAGTTTCAGAAATGGAGATTACATTAATTCAATTCTCTAGAAAGTGAGTTGTACTTGAAATAGATGAAATTGAACCAGATATCGAATTTGTATTTGTACGCAATGGTTCTCAAGGGTGTTAACTTTGTCTCGAGGGCTGAAAATTTAAACAATCTTCAAATCGATGTAATTATTTGAAATTAAAATTAAATAATTCGAATACTTTATAAATTATTTATAAGAGAATGAGACTACAAAAAAAGAGTAAAAAATGTTTAAAATATAATCATAATTTAAAAAATTATAAGCATATGAAAATAGGAAACATTTCTGTAAAAAATATCAATTAAGTTTTACGTTGCGCATCATATTTTCTAAAACAGTAGCTCTAATTGCTAGCAATAAATTGATTTACAAAGTTAAATGTATCCTTGTTACATTGTATGTATTTTTTATAAAAAAAATAATAAATTATATTTGTAAAAAAATAAAAAAATACATTTAATTTTTTTTAAATTTCAATATTTTTTTAATATTTCGAAATAAAAAGATATATATTACTAAAATAAGGTATGGTTTAAAGATTATGGTACATTTTACAATTCTATGTGCATCAAAAGCTTCTATTTTTTTTTTTTAAAAAAATAGCATGCTCAACTTAAAATTTACTTAATTTTTCTTACAGAAATGTTTCTTAATTTCATATCTTATAATTTTTAAAACTATGATTATATTTTAAACTTTTTGTACTTTTTTGAATCCTCGTGCATTTATAAATGATTTGTAAAAGATTCGAATTATTTTACTTTAATTTCAAAGAATTATATCTATGTGAAAGTTATTTGTATTTTCACCCTACGGAACGAAGTTAATACCCCGAGACCCCGTAATATATTAAAAGATTTTGAGGAATTTTACCTTTTGGAAACGCTTCGATATTTTGAATTTTTCTTTTCATTAATTTGTAAGACAAAAAAATTACAATTTTTTTAAGAGCATTAATCCTCCTTTTTTCTGCTGAATAATACTAAGCTAAAAATTTTTAAAGCACCGAATAGGCTACCTACATTTGTGAATTAATCTTAAACATCCTTATATGATATAATAAAGCAGCAATTATAATGACGTTGTTGCTAACACCATCTGCCTGACTGCCATATCGTAGATAACGGAATTCATCGTGGCAAAGTGCTAGTTGTATGCCTATCATTAACCGTAGATTTGAGCATCATACAGGTAATAGTACGATTTGGGCTTTTCCACTCCAATGTCAGCGAAGGGAAGCGGACCCTGGAAGTGTGTAGTCAGGGGCCTCAAATCTCTTTCCCCTTGCACTAACCTCACAAGTGGACTTGCGGCTTAATGGTTTTTAGAGTACCCCCCACGCCACGATAGCACTGTACATTTACAAACATCCATACCTTCTTCGAGATTCGAACCTTGGCCCTACGACATAGAAGTCAGCGTAACTAACCACTATACCGGATCGACACTATTATAATCGAACATACTTATAACTATAATTTTATTTTTGTTCAAATTCGATTAAGAGTGATGAATAAGTACCATACATTTAAGCGAAATATTAGTTTTTAAAAACACAGCTTTAGAAAATTATATTTCACTGAAAGTGTTTAGTAAAAAGATAACGATACATAAGAAAATAAAAAAAATATACAAAATGTTGAGTCAGCATTAACGTTACCCTATTCAGCTACAAGGGTTTTGGTGATGGACATCGAAATTGTGAGCCATGGTCAAGTGAAGAGTATGACACCTGAGCTGACACCCTCCTCTCCTGACTTCCACACCACACCAACGAGAGGATGTTTGAGCCTAGACAGAACGGAGGGTCTTTAGTGGCACTAGGCTCGAACTCTTGACATGCTGACCGCGAGTCTGTGACTTTGACCACTAGCCTACTGCGGCTCCAAACAAGGTATAGTTTCCTCAATTGTAAAAAGAAAGTTTCAACATATACTTATATGTAATTATGTGTATCATCTATATTGTACTCAAGATAGCCTTTTCTCATTTATTAAAAATAAAAATAAACTTATATTTGAGATTAAATATTTGTAATTTCAGCGTTCAAATTATTATTGATAAATATTTTTAAACCTTACTGTGCATACAATGAATTCGTTTAATAGAGATATATCTTTAGATTATACTATTGATTAAAAGGTAAATATTAAATGATGGAGATAAATTCCAATCAGATATATATATATCAATTTTTAAAAAATATATATATATGTTTAAGTTAAGGTATAAATAACAAAACTGGAATTGAACTACTATTGATTAAAAGGTAAATATTAAATGATGGAGATAAATTCCAATCAGATAAATATATATCAATTTTTTTAAAAAAATATACATGTTTAAGCTAAGGTATAAATAACAAAACTGGAATATTTCAGACATAATGCAAATGTGTCATGCTCCTTAAGAATAATTAATATATTTCTAATGAATAAATATAATTTTTTAAAGATAAATTAAGAAAAAGTAAATAATAATCACTTAAGTGATTTTATATTAATCTCGGTCTCCGAAATAACATGACTACAGGTCATGTAAGTGTGAACTCCAGTCAAGTGAACAAGAATGCCACATTTTCTAATATTTTAATTACCATAAAAAACGCCGTATAACAAGCACCTATAATTTTAGGCTGCAATTTTTAGTTTTCAGATCTATTCATCGTATAACCAGCACCCCCTTTTTTGCGACGAAACTTGAAATGCATGTGTGTAATGCTCTCATGTTTTAAGTCATTTATTCAAGGCATTATTCCAAGCTTTCAAAAATAATACACTTCTGGAACTACAACCCTCTATGTTCATAAAGAATAGCATTTCTTTTAAAGAAACAGTATTTTGATCTATGTAGAAGTTTAAATTTTTTTCCTATGCTCATCTTTCTTTTTTTTTTATTATTTTTAAGGTGGTATTCTAGTATAGAGGCATGAATTTCAGGTATTTTATCAGATGCAATAAAAATATTTTACTAGCCATTGTTTTACCAGATATTTATTAATGTTTGAAGAATACAAAAAATCCAGTGAAAGAAATTAAAAATTTAAAAAGTTACCGGCTGATGAAGTGGGATTTTTTTTAAAAAAAATGATGTGCCTGCCTGTCATGATTGAAACCCTCCTAGTAATCTGGGGGAAAATTAACTTTTTATCCAAAAAATCTATCGTCCAAACTTTGAAGACGTCAAAAAAAATTTTTATTTCCGAAAATAACGGCTGAAATAAAAAAAAATTTATTTTTACCAGTTTTTTTTTTATTTTTTATTTTAAGAATTTTTCAAAATAGTAAAAATTTAAATTTTAGTATGATTTTAGTTAGTGCGATAGAGTATGAAAGAAAAGACTCAAATCAAATTTCAAGTAAATTGGTTCAACAGAACTGGATATATCATGACAAGGCTCTCGAAAACCGTAATTTCGAGAAAAAAGCGTCTCAAGTCTTAGGGTAGACTAAGCCATACAATGGTACAAGTACTTTATACTAAAATTTTTTCAATCTGCAATTCCTGCTCTATACATTGGACTTTCCTTTATTTCAAAAAAAAAAATTCCGGAGTTCTTTTTTTCCAAACGAGCAGCTCTACCTCATTTGAAGAGTCAGAAACTCATATTTCTGAGTCCTCAATCCCAATATTGTCACGTTTTTCGGGGAATGCATGAGCTTCTGGACCAATTTTTATTCCCATAATGGTCAACATTTTTAAAATGGGAATGAAGACTTCATTAAAAATGCAAACATCTCTAAAAATTGCAATTTCAGCAGTGTGTGTTTCGGCATGTATACGTTTAGGAGCAAAAGTCAATATTTATGAATTCAGACTTTGGCTACCATATTTTAAAAAATATTTAAAGAAAACGAATGGTTTTACGAGGGAACACGATTGCAGGTATATGGTGGATTCTTAGCGTCTATTATTCTATTCGTATCGATCTAGCCAGTTTATGTACCGCGTCACTAAACTACTATATATCCCGAAAATAATTATAATTTTGAAAAATTCCTCTTAAGTATACATATTTTGAAATGTTTAAGCTTTAAAAATACGACAAAAAAGTAATAATAATTTTTTTTAAATTTCTAGACTAGAATATCTTCTTAAAGCTTTCATTTTTTTACCCGGCGTATAACAGGCCCCTGTAAATTTTGATCTTATATTTTGTGTTAAAAGTGCGTGTTATACGCCGGATTTTACGGTATTAACAGACTAATTATTTATTTTTTAGTATATTGTTAATTTAAGGGGACTTGGTACCCCAAAAACAACAGAACTATCGTTTTTTTTTCATTTAATGTTATTTTTTGCATTATTATCTTTCGATTGATATACCACTTGTGCATGTTGGAAAGTTAGTAGTTGGATAAAACTTCACTTCAAAAATGTAAATTAACAAATCAGGCAATTCGACCACGATAAAAAAAATCTATTTTAAAAAAAGAAATAATGACGTTATAAAAATGTGTAATTTGTATAAAACAGGATTTTACCGAGGCATTACAGTAATGTAATTTTTTTTTCTTTGTGAAATGTGTACATGTAAAATTTTTGAATTAAGGCATTTTACATAAATAATTTCATAATTTCAGTTTTTATTCCTCATATGTTTTTCATACTTATGTAATACTTCAATATTATGTAAAAAAAGAAAAGTTTAACATTTTTCTTGAATTTTCTTGTGTAATTAATACTCCCTAGAAATTGATCATATATAAAAATGTATGGGTTGAAAAAAATACGAAAATGCAATTATTTTAAGAAAAATATGTAACTAATGTCTTAAAATGGTATTTTAAGTTTATTTATTCCTATTATAATTCTTTTTTCAGAATTATAAACTTTTCACAGTTTGTGTCTTTTCGATATATTAATATACTCAAAATGCTACTCCTTCCACAATTATTTACCAATCACTTCCATTTTTAACTTTCGTGTTATATATAAAGAATGCAACACAATTAGGGATCCTTTCTGCTGTAAACTAGATACTTTTTCTTTAAAAAAAATTTAAGTGTAGGACATATTGGCTTTTTCGTTGAATTTGATCAACATATCAACATTTTATTTTTTTCCCTCCAAAACTAATTAAGTTATTGTAAAATCGATCCTTTTAAAGCTGTTTAAAACACCCTTAAGAATATTACAAAAAATTACTAATTACAAAAGTATTAAAATTTTAAAAATTTTCCAATTTTTTATTTTTAAAACTTTGTGAATAATATGTGAAAATTTTTATCTTGTGTCATTTTTTAAATAGAAACATTATATGAATTGCTAAAATATAATTTTTAAATATATAAATAAAAAAATGTTCAAAGAGTAACAAGTCCTCTTAATGAGAATGAAGGTTTGCCTCTAGTAACTGAGAGGAAATTTATATATACTCTTTCATATGTATAGCTGAATTGTGAAGCTTTTGGAAAGAAGTTATCTGTGTTTTAAAACTGTCATAATTTTTAGTTAAATAATTTGTTCATGAATTAAGTTAGATGACAGGCTATGTGAAACATTTTAAAAATATGTGACAACCCAAAATTCTCTCGCCGTTTTGGTGAAAATTTTCGAAATTTATTTCATACTTTTATTTTAAATCTTATCCATTTAAGATTCCAAAAGCACTCTATTTTTATTTCTACGATATTTAGAAGCAAAGTTGTAGCATAATTAGTAAGCCGGAAATGGAGGAAGTATATTCTTTCACAAAATATTCTTAAGATTTTGTATTGAAATTTTCAGAACATGTTTTATTTAGTTCTATCTGTGTTATCAATCAAAATCTAATCTCTTTGCATATATTTATGTACTTTATTGATTTTTTATGAAAGAAAATCATTAATTTTCCTAAAAATCGTGTTTTTCCATAACATTTGGCATAATTAAAAAACTTTCAAAAACATTACAAATCTTTTAATTCCTAACACATGTAAAGGTGTTATTCACGTACTGTATAAATATTACTTGAATACATTTGTTAGATTTTTATGTAACTGCAATTTTTCATCAAAATTTCACTAAAAACGACTATTGTTATAGTCTGTAACAGGGGTCGGCAACCTATGGCACGCGTGCCACATGTGGCACGTGGAACAATTCTCAGTGGCACTCTACACTTTTTACAAACTTGTCAATTTTTGAGAGGATGGAAGTTGATGCATTTGTAATGGACCTTATTTGACAAACATCTTTAGAATTATGGACATTTACAGAATTACGAAAAAATCTAAAGACAACTCTAAAGATAAATTTACGGCTATTTTGAAAATAATTAAATGTCATTGCAGGAGAGGTTTAATTGCTCGGAGAGAGAAAATTGAATTTACTCTGCTTTCCGCTTTTGGTTCTACATATCTAAGTACAAAATATTTCTTCAATTGAAAAATATTTCGTGTCCGCAAAGAAATTGTTTTGCACAACTGAATGCTCGAATCGTATCAAATTGAAAAACACAAACTATACCACTGATTTTGCTAAATGAAAGTAGAGCGGTGCGAGTGCTAGGTTCGCATTAAAAATTTTATTTATCTTTTTATTTAACTATATTGAAGGAAAATACTTACATTTTATGTTGTGTATTTCTTATCTTAATAAATATGTTTAAAAATTCATAATATATGTACAATTTTGGGTTTTTTTGTTGAATAAATAAATATATTCTATGCTTTTTATTTTTATGTTAAGAAAAATATCTTTAAATGATGCAAAATAAATATATAATAAAACTGTAAACACCTATATTATTGAACTCTCTTTTCAAATTTTGCATGCATTATCGTGGGAATCAGATTCTTTCAAAAATGTCTTACTGTGTTGCACGCTGAATTATATTGGTAAATTGGTTTGGCACGCCAAGCTAAAATGTTGCCGACCCCTGGTCTATAAAAATCTCTACAAAATAGCAAAATGTAAGAAAAAAAGTGCGAATTAGTTAAATAGAAAGCTTAAGAGATCTTGATCTATAAATATGGTGAGTTTAAAAAATGAACAATTAGTAGAAAATTTTTTATACTGTATTAAAATCTTTAAATGCATTTTCTGAGAAACTATGTTCTTCAATTTTTTGCTTCACGGTAAAGTTCACTACAGGATTTCTTTTAAAGATATTGAATTTAAATGTTCAGGAAATGTATTATGTAGTTTTATCTCCAGTATGGTCTATGATCTAATAATCTCTGTGTATATATTTATATATTTAATTGCACTTTTTGTGAGAAAATAACATTAGTTTTTGTAGAAAATTGAGCACTTGCATAAAAAATGACATGTTTCAAGAACTTTCAACAGTAATACAAATCTTATGCTTTAAGCACAGATAACGATATTATTTATGTACTGTATAAATATTATGTGAATATATTAATTAGAATTTTCAATATAAGCTTTACCATAACTTTAATTTTTCACTAAAATTTCACTCAAAATTTTCAACATTTCCAAAATTACTTTTAATTTTGTAGAAATTGTGGTTGTATTCCTAGTTTTATGCCCCATTTCAAATAAAAACGTGCTTATTTAGTTGAAAATTTATATATTTAAAAAAAAGTGCTCCGAAGGTAGTTACATACCTTAATAGAAATAATTTATGTAAAATAGATGCAAAAAAGGACACTGAAATTACATATACTGCATTTTCTCTTATAAATAAAATTAAATTCGAAACTTACAAACTAAACGAGTTTTAAAACTGCTTTAAAGTTTTTTCGTGTCCCCAAGCAGCGATTAGTAATTCTCTGTTATAAATATTTGTTAAAAAAAATTCCTCTCAAAATAATGTCTGCGCAATGTCTGTCGCAGAAATCTTTCTGTAAATAAGAGCTTTCGGAAACAAACATATGCAAAGCTTAGTTTAATTAAAAGGCTTAGAGACTTAACAGTTTATTCCGTTTAGTAAAAAATTAATCACTTATCACGAATTATTTCACTGAAAGAAAATAATGAAGTTAAATCAATTCTTTTAAAATATATTCTACACATGGATGATTTTAAGTACGCTATACACTCATTTTCCATACTTTGATTAAACTTTAACATACTTTTTTAATTTCTCAAATACACATGACGGAAAACTTCTAGAATTATTGAATGGCAGACATTTTGTTGAATTTAATAATTTAAATCAAATATCATGAGTGATTAATAACTTGTTTGCTAATATTTGCAGTCTTCTTAGAAAGAATGCATAAAGCGTACCAGCCAATATTTTGTCATGAATTAGCGCTGTTCTTAAAATTTAGCTGTGAGATTTGATTCTATTATTATTCTTTTTCTTATTGACCACATTTTGCATTGTATTATTACATCTTTAGATTCTATTTTTTCCCAATGATGCTCTGTTCAGTTCTGGGAATTGCTTATGCAGGCGTTTCTCAAACTGTGGGGCTCGCTCCCTAAGAGAGCATGATAACCCTACGAGGGGAAAGGGGGTGCGAGCGTATTGAAAAGTCGAAAACAAAAGAATATTTTAAAAGTTATTAATTAACTGAAAGTAAACAAACAAAATACATTGACATTATAAAAAATAAAATTCATTGATATCACTGATAAATGTATCAGTACTACACACAATGTATTTTATAAATCATTTAATAATACAACATTAAGAATTACCCCAGGGGCTTGTCATGAACAAACTTATGTACAAAAATAAACACTTATCTTTATAATTTGAACGGCTTACAATTAATCTCGTACATACCGATTATAAGTTATGTGTTTCCCTCTCCATTGCCAACGTTATCCACGTTGGAGAGCGTATGTGATGTATTTGATGAGGGGGAAAAGCAATAAATAAGCAAATCCTCTGAAATAAGTAAACCCTTCGCAATCACTAATTTTATTGCAATACAAAGCCTTTCAAAGTAATTTTATGCTCATACTTCGTAAAGACGTATAAATACGTCCGGGGCAATTAACGCTTTGTCTGAGTGAGACGTTTATATACGCCTCGGGCACTTAAAAAGTTAAAGTCGTATTAGAGGTTTAGCGTAAAGGTTTTATTGAATTCAATACACTGTTTTTTTATGGAAGGAGGGGGCGATGAAAATTATGATTGAATATTGGTTGGCAAATATAGTAAGTTTGAGAAGCACTGGTTTTTGCGCAAATAAGAATTGAAGCTACGTCATCTAATTTTATATATGATATTATTGTAGATGGTTTCGAAAGGGGGAATAAAACTATTTGCTGCTGAAACTTATTCCATGAAAAGAATGCGATTAATGTTTTAGTAACAAAAGATATTAAGTAACATTTAAAAAATATATATAATTAGTATAAATAAAGTACATCCTGTATTTATTGAGCTACTATTTTCTATTTTCTTCAAGTGTCGCTTTGTATCTATAACAATTTTGAAAAGAGATATTTTAGAGAGAGATTTGTGATCAATTTATTTAATGAAAAAGGCTGCTTAATTCTTAGTCTATTTCCTGTGGATGCTAAAATATCCAAATTCTGAAATTGAACTATTACTTAAATCTGGAACAAATTTATTCTTTAAAGAATATCAAAATAGTTTACTGTAGTAGAAAATAGAGACTGAAATTATAGTAAATATAAAAATTTTGTTAAATTATCAATTAATACAACTGATGTATTTATCAATGAG
>BMAO01038791.1:0-160000 GCA_019973975.1 Trichonephila clavata | reverse complement strand
TCTTCTTTTTTTTCCTTCTAAATTTCCAGACTGCAATATTTTTTGACGATCGTGCGGTCTGCGGATCACTGTGATCTTACTGATGAGGCCCTCGAGCGTGAAAGTTTGAAGTCCCTAAATTTAAATGTTCATATTTTTTTTATCATTTTTAGCGTTATATCTTTTGAGTTTTAAAGAAACATAATGTACAATTCAAATTAATGTACATTATCTGAGAAAAGCCCTTGCATACAGCAAGAAGTGAGATATCTTAATGGTATTTTGATTAAAAGCAGAATTGCTTTAACACAAATCTAATTTAACTTACTATTTTTTATCGTTTATTAACTATCCATTTAGTATAGTATATAAACTTTCGTAAGTTTTCTGAACTGTAATAAATCTTATTTCTCAATAATCTAATAAATTTTCAACTTTTCTCAATTTATCAGATTATTATCATGATAAACAGGGAGGATTAGTGTGCTTATTGCTTAGCTTTTCTACACTTTATGATTAATAAATATTATGTAAATTACATTTATTTTCATACTATCTATTTGGTGCATTGTCTTTACTCTCTCTGCCTATTTCAGCTCCTTAATTTGGTATTTTTCTAATTCTTCTGTAAAAGTTTAATGTATCCGACTACGTAACGTAAATTTTGCCAAAAATTGACAAATATTTAATGTTTTTGTTTTAGAGGCCATCTTATTAGCTTTATAAAAATACCAAGTTTATTATTTTCCGTTTACTAGAACAAAAACTACAAGTGTTTCAGCAAAAGCAGATACCATTACTTTAAGCAATATGTCATACAATAAAACGTATTTTACTCGAAACGTGTTTTTTTTAAATGCTCAAATGAGGTCGGCGATTGATAGAAAAGTTTTGAAAATTTGTGTATGATCTGTATAATAGTAGAAGTGTTTTAACCTGCATATTTATTAATCATTGTTTTATTACAAAATTTACAGTCTTTTATGTCAATATAGTCACTGTTTTCATAAACAATATCATATAATATATAAGATAAATGTGTAATCTGTTATCCTGAAGGTCATTTCAAAAATGAATAAAATAGCACTGCATCAGAGTTGAAAAATTGAAAATATGTTCATAAACTTTTGGAACGGAATGGACCGCGTTTATGTTATTTTTTTGTGAATTTTTTCTCCTTTTTTTCCCTTTTTTAGTCACAATAATTTATTTTTCTCTTCTTAATTTTAGCATATTTTTCTTAAAATGTTCTAAAAAAATCTAAAAGCAACAAAAAAAATCCCCATACCTCCATTTTTTTTAAAAAAAGTTGTCGCAAGTAGTCGGATACCTTAATTAAAATTGACGCTTAACCAAAAAATTATAGTTTGAATTGATATATTGAAAATATCTCGTTTGTGCAAAGATCTGTCCTACCCAATGAACACAAAACAATTCGTGAACAAAAAATCGCTGTTGAACTGTATTTTAAGAATAAAGATGGATCGAAAAGGAAAGCAGGAGTTAAACGAATATCGGGAATAGTTGGAAAACTACCTAAAGTCTCAAGAATGTAATTGAAAACAATTACTAACGGAACTCAAATTCAATATCTTTTGGAAAGTGGATTTTCACGGTAATTCCCAACTGGGCGCAGATGTCTTACTTCTGAACGAAATAAAAAATACTTAAAATTAAGTACTGTAAATGATTAAGTATTTTTAACCCACAAAAGATTTTTTCCCCTTGAGAAACCATCGCGTGCCACGACCTAACTTTCAAATCCAACTAAAGACATTTTTTAAGACTAAAGCACATTTTTTTTAAATGAAATTGTGTGGACTATTTTTATTCACCGTCTATAACTGTGAAAAGAATTGTCTTGAATATCCTTGAAATTATGCGCAACGTAATAAAAACATGATTCTTGAAATTTTATAGGGAAAAAAATTGAGTATGATGCTTGCGTTGTATGTGGTTGGAAAGTTAATGTAAGGTTCTAAGAATGAATATCGCATAAGAAGTTCTTTGAAATAGAAAAAAGCTAAGAGAAAAAATACACACATTATATAAATAACAAGTAATATAAAAAAAAATTTCAAAGTGAATTCCCACTTTGAATGGATGAATAGAAAGTGTTTTATTGATGATTGAAAATGTGAACAATATATATATATATATATATATATATATATATATATACAGGGAGAGAGAGTGAACCAATAGTAGGAATTGAAAAAAATGCAGGATTTGTCTGCATTGTTGTAACAATGCACACCCAATTTGGCTTGCTTGGCTGAAAAACCGGTTTTTCCACAACAACTTCTGTCATTGTTTTAACAGATACATTGTTACAACAATGGAGACGAATCTAAGATGGCGCCGAAAACCGGTAATTAATTTAATTTATTAACCATTAATTAATGAATAATTATTTGAAAAAACTGTATTAACATATCAAGTGTCATCCCCTACAAGTTTTAAAAAATTTATTTGAACTTGATTGGATGAATAGAAAGTATTTTATTAGCGATTGAAAAAATTTGAACAAGTTATCTATATATAAACAAATATGTATATAGTGAGCTAATGGTAGGAACTGAAGCATTTATTAATTTGTGTGTATATAATCTTAGAGCAGAGTTTATTTCTAGAATGGTTTCCGGCTGCTTGTTTCACAAATTTCATTGACCACAGCCAAAATGTATCGTAATTGTAAGGCACGATAAATGACGAGTTCGACGTTTGAACTGGAAATTTACTTTTCTCATCTACCCCCTCCCCCCAACAAGAAAGGACGTAAAGTTTTTGTATATCCAACGTTCATTGACGCTTCTACACATAGAAAAAACATTGCATGTTTAGAGGAAAGTTAACTCCTCAGGCTTTTGAAATGTCAGGCCTTTCATTCAATTGCCTACCTCTTCTACAAATTTCGGAATAATAGACAATACTGTGTAGAGAAACTTAGTATGCAATAAAATTGTCTGATGATAATTTATGAAAATATTTCCACAACAATTTGGACTTTGGAAGTATAAATTCAAAACATCTTTAATTGAGAGAAGTGCTAAAACAGCTACTTATCTTGAGCAACCATCTCACCAGATAACTTAAAAAGCTTTATAAATCTATGCTCGATCAGATGAATTATGTAGTAAAGATCCAGAAGCACAGACCTACGAAATACTGGTATTAATATTTTCAAAAATAATAATTTAATCTATTTATCCAGTTGACTCAAAAAGTGTGATCAAGCAAATCATTCTTTTTTCAACTTGATTTTATAATAAATTATTTCTGAATATTTTCGTAATTATTTATGCTAAAATAGAAATTTAAAATCATAATTTTTTATTTAAAATTCTGTAGATATCTAAATATTGAGCATCTAATACATATCTATGAAAATAAAATGTTGTTGCTACTGCTATTTGGTTGACAGTGTCAGATCAAATCCCACGAAATTCGTCGAGGCAAGGAGCTAGATTTACGCCTGTCATTATCCGTAGCTTTGAGCACCATACAGGAGACAGTATGATAGGCTCGGTTTCAACCCAATTTTTGAGAAAAAAAACCTGGAGATTGTCAGGAGCTCCCTCTTCTCTTACCTTCCAAAAACCTCACGAGGGGACTTGAGTTTCGACAACTATTTAGAGTACCCCCATGACGCAAAAGCACTGTACATTTACAAACATCCATGTCTTCTCCGGGATTCGAAGCCAGGCCCTACAGTACAACAGTCAGCGTCACTAACCCCTAAATTGAATGGGTGCCATAAAAATAAAATGAGATTATATCTATTAGAATAAAAGCCGATGGTGACATTAGCAAGGTTTTATTTTCTTTTTCCAGTTTTTTAAATAAATATTTTTAGCATTTTGTTGATTAAAAATAAGTAAGATCACTTAAATAGATATAAAAGAACTTTTCGAAATAGAATCAATCAGAGTACAGAAACCATCTTTATTTTTTTCTTTTAAATGCATTGTACAGTCATTCCAATAAATATGATGACCAAGTTTGGATACGTTAAATAAAAATACCATTCGATTAACTCTATATTCATATATTCAAAATGGCCAAGTAATGTCCTGATTTTATTTTATTCATATCACGTAATGTCAGAAATAGGCCATTTTCATGAGTTAATGCGCAATGTTCTATTATATCTATTTATAAATATTTCGTAAGCTAGATATTGAAAGGTAAATAATGTACAATCTTTGAAATTTGATGAAATAGCCCACGCAATTTTTTCATCAGACATTTTATTTTTTTAATTATTTATAAACATTTGGAAAAAATATTAGCTTTGTTTCATTGGTTGACATAGTGAAAAGATATATTATGTATGTAATCTTTCGGCCACATTAATAACAACGTCTATAAAGGCCTGTATAAGTATCGTTAATAAGCCATTATCATAAAACATTTTGAAATGTAATTTAAGCAGTTTTTATACTTAGGAATAAGAAATCCACATATCATTCTTATTAAAATATCTTCCTTTATTTCCATAATCAAAAACGAATTGGATTGTGAAATAAATGTTTATTTTATTTAAATTGCCAATATTGTTTTAGATACACAAGACTATTTACCTAAATGCCCTTACGATAAACCATAGCATATGATGGACAGAATTCTATGAACTCCGTCCATTGATTATTTGCATTTTCAAAAAAGGTACGAAATGTGAAAAGGTTCAAGCAAAATGTCTGATTTACGATCAATACTGCAATTTGGAGCTTGTGTAGGGTTTCCACGCAAGCAGATTGCAAGGTATAAATCTAGGGCACCTCATTATGTTTCCAATATTCAAAAGGTTTCTTTTTTGTTGTTTATATTGACAAAGAATTTTATGGCCAATCCTTGCAGTAATTTACTTTGTTCACTTTATTGGTAAAATTTACGCTAACCAGCTGTTTGATTCGCTCTTCGCAAGGATTCATTTTCTTTTTCTGTCACTATTAAAGAGGGAATATAAATTCAATCCCAGAGAGAGAGAGAGCAAGATATTAAAGACACAAATAAATCAGATTTTTATCACGTTTTGGGCATTTATACGACACATATTATCTATATAAAAATAGATTCAAACTTTATGACTGAGAATGAAGAAAGAGATTAATTTCAATGTGGCCAGCTAGGCCAGATGTAGGGAACCTTTTTACCATTAGATACTGCTTGTTACATTAAGCAGTAATAAAGGAGGCCGCATATAAATGCAACTTTTATTAAATTATTGTAGTTTTTGTAAAAATTTAACAATTTTGTGCATTTTTAGAAATATTATTAAAAAATTTTAATCCTTATGTGTTTATTTTTGACCTAAACAGTTACAGTATAAAATATTCTTGTATTCCCATAAGGGTAAAAACTTGTTATAGCAATCATTTTTTTGCAAAATAATTAAATTCATAGATATTGGTGTAATTTTCAATATATATTTTTCACTGTTGGAATTTTCATTTACGTAATATATATATATAATGCCCTGGGATGCGAAATATTTTACTTGCGTATTACATGTTATGTTTAAGCTGTAGTCATTGCATATTGAAGGAAGCTTGATACTTGTAACTTTTTATTGTTTCTAAACAGGACATTGCAACAGTTCACACAAAACCTAATTTCTAAAAATACAAAAGCACATAAGCGAAAGCAGACAGCAACAAGGACATGTTGTTGGCGAGCAGACAAAGAACAAGGAGAAAGAGCATACAGCGCTCTGGGTTTAAATACTGGTGGTGAAGGTCGTGTGACTTCTTTCTAACAAGAACCGTGATTGGTTATAAACGAGCGGGAATAATTAGATTACGAAAGATTAATTCGTTTACTTGAACCAAAAGATTAAAAAATATTTAAAAGGAGGGGGAAAAAAGGATACTAGAGAAAATCATTACGAATATATATATGGATCAAGCTTCCTAACGGGAAGCGTTAATTGATCATATAAATGGACATGGCTGGTGGTGTTGCCATATGGCAATAGGTGGCCTTTCTAACATTTGAATTGTACAATCAGCTTTTTCCGTGAGCAGTCATTGAAACAAACATCCATGCCGATCTTTATTCAATTCCGTTGATTTTCAAACTGTTGTAATCTGGATAATTAAATAATAATAATACAAGTGCCAGTTTTAATGAAGATCGCAAGTTCCCCACCTCTGAACTAGGCTATTAAACGGTATTCTTGTAAATAAATATCGATGGAAAAAAGTTCATAAAATATTCTGTCTCATATAAATCAATCAAAGGAATATGAAATTCTGCTGAGGAGGAAAGTGCTTATCAGGTTCTCTACAAAACTTTTTAGCTAAAGCTCTAGCTTTTTAAAGGAAACCAAATGTCTTAAAGCAACGTTTCTTAAGCTGTGGTCCGTAGACCCTGGGGTTCACAGAGCCTTTCTAGGGGGTCCGCGAAAGTCTTTCATCTAATGTTAAGATTACCCATTTTTACAGACTCTGAAAGACCTCGTGGAAAATTTGAAACATGTTTCATCTTACACTAGATCACTAAATTGATCCCCATAAAAATATTTACCAGAGCATGTATTTCCGTCAAAAATATTAACTCAGGTTTTTTTATGTTGGCAGCTACATAGCCACTACTAAAATGTATTATTTTCAAAAAGTATATAATAGTGCACATGTATATACATGTGCAAAGATTTAATAACTAAATTTCATAGTGCGCCAATACTATAACGATTATATCCAGCTCGATTTCCTATTTGTATTGCGCATGTATTATTTATTTGAGCCTGCATAATTTATTTATCTGAAGCTAGTATTTTGTAGCATTTTTATTTACATATATAATTAGATGTTTACTATTTACTTAAATGGAAAGAAAGAAGTGTTAAAAAATTCTGTATAAATAGCAGAGGCATTTCGTGTTAGAATGATTTTGCAAAAAAAAAAAAAAAAACATTTATTCACCAAAAAATTAAGTCTATTTCAGTACATTTATTTACATATATTTGTATATGCGCATGAATTTAATAACAAACAAATGGGAAAAACATCTACAAGAACTTAATGAAATATAATACAAAATTTGTCAAGTTTTTTTTTTTTTTTGAAAATTTGAGTTTTTGGTAAATTAACTGATATTTTCCTTTGTATTGTCTCTTTTTGCATCAAATTGTTTGATGCGTCCATATCTGTTATACATTTCACCATTGGAGCATCTGCGTCTAAATAACTGTGCATACTTTTCATGATCTTGTAATGATGATGGGAATAGAGGCTGCCTTATTCTTTTCATTTTCTTCATCGGAATCAGCATCAATGGTATTTTGAGCCTTTAAAAAACTCCAAAATGTCTTTATCTGCCCTAATTGGGGCTGTACACACATTATCATCCTTTACTGCAACTAATTTTTCAGATGATACATAGTGCAGTCCAATAATACTAAAACTTTCTCAAATTTCGGCTGATATTTTCCATATTTTATTAATTCCCAGAAGGGAAATCTTTGCGTGTCAAGAGAAAAAATGCATGAAAATACATAGTAGTGGGTTGAGGTCATTGTATTATTTCGTGTTAACCAATATTTCGTCTTTAGCGTTTTCACAGTAAACATATTTAATTGCATTTAAAATCGTTACAGCTAGATTTAATGGATGTTTAGAGTGTCAAAGACCAAATGGTGAAGTGAAAAGGAAGTAGATAATCGTATCAAATGTGCTGAGGCATACAGTCCGTCATTATCACTATACATTTCAGTCGTTAGGGCTGGATGAGTTTTAATTACTTTGTCAATGGGCAGTTTGTCAAGTTCAGTGAAAAACTTGAAAACTAGGAATACCGGAAACTTCACATTTAGAACAATAGAGTTACAACACTGGTAAGTTAAATAAAATATATGTAGAAACTGATAAAAAAGGCAGAAATTTATCCATTTTTCAAAATTCTAAGTGAGTTGAGGAAGCATAAGATGCGCATTGTTTTTATTTGAAAACATTTTGTCCACGTTTTCTTAGCAAAGAAAAGGCAACTATTCTAGTGTAAAGCCACCAAAAAAGAAAATGGATATGCTTTTTCTGGCTCATCCAAATTAATATCTTTAGCATTAGCCATCGTCTAAATATGTTTGAATCTAGAGGTATTAACATAAGATTCGTAACTACATTGGTTTAATGTATCCGGCTACACAGAAGTGAATTTTAACAAAAACTGATGACTTTTTTATGACTTTTATTCTATAGGTAATCTTATTAGCTTTATAAAAATACCAAGTTTATTATTTTTCATTCACTTGAACAAAAACTACAAGTGTTTTATTAAAAGCAAATGCTATTACTTTAAGCAAGAAGTCATACTTTAAAACGTATTTTTCTCGAAATGTAATTTTTTTTTAAATGCACACACGGAGACAGCGATTTCTAAAAAAATTTTGAAATAATTAACTGAAGTTTTTGTGTAATTTCTGTATAGGATAGAAGTTTTTTAACCTTCAGATTTATTAATCACTGTTTTATTACAAAATTTCCAGTCCCTTATGTTAATATAATCACTGTTTTTGAAAGTAATTTCATATAATAACTAAGATAAATTTCTTTAGTTTGTGTAAAAATTAAAATATCTCTTATCCTGAAGGTCATTTCAAAAATAAATAGCAAAGCAACACATTAAATGTGAAAAATTCAAAATTTGTTCATAAACTTTTTTTTGCAAAATGGCCCTCATTTATGCAATTTTTTGTAAATTTTTACCAATTATTTTTTTTAGTAATAATAATTAACTTTTCTATTCTTAATTTTCACCTGTTTTTCTTAAAATGTACTAAATAAATCTAAAAACCACAAAACAAATCTTCATATCTTTACTTTTAAAAAAAAAGTTGTTGGAAGTAGTCAGATACCTCAACTCTAATGAATTTTAAATGTGATTGCCAAAACTAAATGTATCAGATAACATCTCACCAAAGTAATGGATAGCTTACCCCGGTAAAACTTAAGGGAAATTATCAGAGCTTGAAATTCGATTATATGAAATAAATTTTTTTTGGTATTTAGAACTGCATTATCTTGGAGATGTTTACACAATTTATGAATTGGGTATTTTGATTCTAATTATATATATATATACATATACATATACAGGGTGCTTTATCCTCAAATTATATCATTAAACTTATATTCGGTCTCCTGAATTATTACTGTATAGATTTAATGTGATATAAATCTCTTAAAAATAATCTTATTAGATATTCATATATTTCGCTTATTGATAAACAATGTTTAAAAGAAAGCGCGATCGATTAAAACACAATAATACTTTTTTTTATTGAATATTGAAATAAAAATATATTACAGCATTTTGAATAATGTTGACTGATGTGTTTGAAACTTCTTTCAAGAAAGTTTTTACTGAAATGCAGTTCTTCTCTTATGATTCAAAATCAAGAAATTGAGAAGAATCTTTTATGGTATTTTTGTCCCAGAATATATCTCAAATATTTAATAATTAAGAGAAAGAATACGGAGCGAAATGCTTAAAAGTGGCTGATCAGTGTGCATTCCGGAATTTATTTGACAATGTGCAGCAAAATTATGTTGTGAAAAACGAAAGTGCGGAAATATGTACATCTGAGGATTAATAGTACATGTAGGATTGTCTGACAACAATATAATTTCATTAATAATTCAATAATTCTATGAAATTAACGAATTTTAAATTATTTGAAAAAATAACTCGATATTTTTTATTGTAGCTAAATGTCATTTAAATTTTCTGAAAGTATCTAAATTTTAAAATTTGTGAAAGTATGATAAAAGTATATATTTTTATAAACATTCCATTTAACTCTAACGTGTAGTTTCTTTATAACACCCTTACTTCTGTTAAATTCCATTAAACGTCCATTTTGTTTCATAATCCACATCTGGAAATTAGTTTTTATTTTCACTAATTTATACAGTTATGAATTTCGTACTAGGAGTTTTTTTTAATACAAATAAATTTTCTCAAAATAGAATATAGAAAGTCTAAAAGATTTACATCTGAAGAGATCCTTGAATGTTACGGCAAATTTCTAAATCACAAATTATTTTTTATTCTGTACAAAGAATGCTTTATTACTTGGGTTATAAAATTCACTTTCTAAAGCACTTCTCTTTTATATTTTCTGAATAATAATTGGTGAATAATATTTTTATTCTCATATATAATTTCCATTTTTGCTTCATAACCATTTATTAATCATTACGCTACGCAAAATGTGTCAGGTTTAGCTTGATTTTGTCAAATATCAGCCTAAAGGCAACGTTGTCGAATACCTTAATTTTGAACTTAGAACAAATTTAAAAAAACCAGGTTCAATATGTATTTCACTCCCCAATCATTCTCAGTACAAAAAAAGAAATTCATGTCTAATTAAAAAACCTTATATAAGAAAATAAGCATTTTTACAATTATAATTTTGTTACTTTTTTTAATGAAAACTGTACTAAAGCTTTTATTAGATTTTTAAAAATAATGTGTAAGAACTAAAAAAAAGGAAAAAACTTTCTTTTATAGATTACTTGGCTAAATTTCCTTGTTTCAGAATATGATACCTTAAATATTTTTTACTCCAAAGAATCCATAAGAACAATAAAAAGGTACCATCATAAATATGATTGATTTTTTTTGTTTGTTTGGAATCTAATTATGAACATTAAATATAGTACCCACTCTCCACTAGGAAGTACTCAAATCACGATGTAACATGAAAAGTATTCTTGTCTATGATAACGGGAATCCCGTACTGGTTTTATACCGTTATATTCTAGGAGAAGATTATGACGTAGACATGTATGGGTTGGAAAAATCCTGGAAAGGGGATCCAATCCATAAAAGTATCGTTTATAAATTATTTCACAAAAATTAATATTAGATATAACTAAAAATAATTTAATTTGGTATTAATCCCCATTCCCTTGCTCAGGAAAGAAAAAGAGACCATTTAAGAAGATATGGTACCCAAAAAATCATTAAACAGTAGAAAAATTTTAATGGCTTTTTTGATACCCCGAATCTTTATAAATATGCCTGCAAAATTTCAAAACTTTACCTACATTTTTCATTAAGTAATGGAGCAATGTTTGATGCTAAACCAATTACCATGCCTACATTTCAGATTATCTGCTAGAAAAGAGCCTGATAAAAAATGAATTAATTATTTTTCTAATGCGCATCAATGATATTGACATTACATATGCAGTAATAAATCATTTTAAGAAAGAATTGTGCAATTCATGCAAAAATTCTAGTTTGTGAATTATTTACTGGAAGATGAAATGGATTTGGTCAAGATTTAAAAGTTGTGGGTGATTTTTATGATATTATTATGAATGAAATTAAAACTTCAAAACGCGGATTCTCCCAAAGCACAAATACAAAATCTGATTTTGATAACTCAGATAATTAAAAATCTAATTCGCAAGAATAGGAAAACTCCCCCATTTTTATATAGTTGTTTTTGGTGATATATATATATATATATCCCATGTGGGCGAGATT
Organism: Trichonephila clavata; assembly: GCA_019973975.1. Classification (NCBI taxonomy): domain Eukaryota; kingdom Metazoa; phylum Arthropoda; class Arachnida; order Araneae; family Nephilidae; genus Trichonephila; species Trichonephila clavata. The sequence goes on along the minus strand of BMAO01038791.1, from coordinate 148,525 downwards.
CAACACTTTTATTATTAAAATATTTTAAGATATTTATTTAAACAAATGCACAGATGCAGTTCTTAGATTTTGATATATTTTACCTATAAATTATTTGATTTTGCATTTATTCGTGTACAATATTTAACATGCGAAGGCTTTTAAAATCATAGAATTAAAAAATAAAGGCATAAACATATCTTGTACATGTTGTGCATTAGCTCTGAGCTTGGAATTAGCTCTGAAGTGTGTGTATTTATTTTTTTATAATTATTAAGATAAAGTTTTATGAAATATTGATCTTTCATTCGTTTTTTCTATATATTCATTATGACAGTATACTGTTTAATTGTTCTACATCTGTGCAATTTTTTATGGTAAGTAGTATTAAATAAGCTAATTAATATTTCATAAAAGTTTCAGACTATTCAATGAATATTATATCATGCTATTCATGGAATGAAAACTTCAAACTCATATTTCTCCATGTTGCGTTTTTGTGCAAATACTGTTATTCAAAACCCTAAGGCTTTTTGATAATTGAAGTATGGGTTTGAAATTTTTTATACATGTTCTGAAATATGTGTTTGTAAAACTGTGCATGAAATTAGCTCTAACATTTTTAGTGCTTTTTCTAAAAAATTTCAAAATCAAAATTAATGTTTTCTTGGGAATTTTTGGAAGTTTAACTATAAAAAAATTAATAAAAAATTAAAGAGCAGCAGCAGAAAAAAACCCATGCACAGTTTTATGTAGTATATTATAAGGTACTTGGAAAAGAATTTTTGAAAGAAAAGAGACATATTTAAAAAAGCCTTAAGGATTTAAAAAATGCTTAAAAAAGCTAAAAAAAATTAAATTTTACAAACATTTTGCAACAAATTTAAATTTTTTGTATGGAATTATTATTAAATATTAACCTTTATAAAATACAATTAAAACCAAATATCAAATATTAAAAATAAAAAAAATGGTGAAGATGGTACCATATCGCCTTAAACAGCAAATAATGTCCATTTAAGAACACCTGTAGTTGTAAACATAACGATTTCTCTCACACATTCTGCATCATCTTTTAACTTCCCTTATCTGACTTTCCCACAAATTGAAGACAACAGTTGATTACTTTTTTAAGAGAAATTTTGCAAAACATTAAATAATTACTAAAATCATATCTTGAATTTTCTCATTCATTAGATCTGAAAAATCGTTCAATGCATATATTTTAATGTGAACATTAAAATTTTATTTAATTGTACGTAACAGCAATGATTGAGTTTTTGTTTTTTGAACGTTAAACGCTAAAGTTTATTCAACTTTGTACTATTAGTTCACTCTCTCTCCCTATATATATATATATATATATATATATATATATATATATATATATATATATATATATATATATATATATATATACTTGTTCAAATTTGCAGTTGGTTTATAAAACACTTTCTTATTCACCCACTCAATTTCAAATAGATTTTTTTCTAAATTTGCAGTGGATGAAACCTGATGTTCATACAGAATTTTCAAATATTACATCGTTAATTAAATTTCGTTAAATAATTTTAGTTTTATATTGGGGGAAAATTCAATTTGTTCCGAATGAAGGCAATAGATGGTGAGAGTATACATTATACCCTACTTACAGGTATAAAACTCTCAATTTGGTCTTAAAGTAGGTATTGACTTAATTTTTTTTATATTAATTGTTTTAAATACAAATTTTAGTAATTGCAAGTTGATCTGAAATCCACTGCGAAAAAGCAAACTCACCATGAAGACCATCTTAGACTATAAGTTATTAGCTGCATTCCTAAAGATGCAGTGCAGATCTATACTGACGGTAGTCGTACAAAAGATCGTACAGCGGTATTTTAGTTAGGACCACACATCTTGAGACTACAATAAAGCAACTCGGCCTTGAAACTTGTTTTGTCTTCAGAAGTGAGTAAATATCGATTAATATAGGGCTTGATACTACTTTGCTCACTTATCAAGAACTATATTCTAATGCAAGATATCTAAACTAAATTTAATATGGCGTATTCTACCTACACATCAATGCTACACAGAAACATACCCAGCCTATCTGCTGGAAATTAAAAGTGACCTGGCTCACAGACTGCTCTGGCTAGTCTAACAAGGGACCACTTGAAATTTCTTTCTTTTGAAAGTGGCAGAAAACTCCACCCCAGTTTCAAGAGATACTGTGTCCATCCAGCTTCACTGGATCACATTCTGAGATGCAACGAACATTCTCAGATCGTCCGAAAATGAGAAACATCAACAGTAATTGTAATAACATAAAAATAATTAACCTTAGTATTTCGTATATTACAATACTTGGACAATCTACGTCGTTCATGGAAATATATCTTAAGATTTACATCTAGAATTCAAATAAATATCTGCAGAGGGCCTTTCCTTCACAAGTTGCAAACAACAAAGGACAGGAATAAAAGCCTTTAAGACTGAACCGAATAGGAAATAATTTTTGTCCCAGTCGTCAAAGGCATACACGGTGGAGCTGCGGAACAGTGGATTGGTGATCCAACTGTACATCCCTGATAAGGTCAACAGCTAGTTGCTGACTAATTTTTACTGGATTCTGCTTTTTTCGCTCCCTTTTACATCAGTTGAAAAGAAACATTCTTTAAATAAGCTACTTCTCTGTTAATCTTTGAGCTAGCTTTAATTCAATTTTGATTTAATTTATGTCTGTAATTTTTTTTATTGCAATGAGATTAAGTTATTTCTTTTTAATAAAAAGTCTTTCCTATAAAAGCATTATAAAATACTTGGTAAAGTGTACGCAATATTCAAAAGCTTCATTTCTTTATGCTGTATCTCTTAAATTTAAGCCTAATTGAAACAAAACATCATTACATAGCTCGATTGCTTATTCTTTGATATCTTAAATGAGGACTTAATATCCCTGAACATTTAATTAGCAAAACATTGGCTCACACATTGTTAAAGATGATGATTTAAGCTCGTGATTTCTTCAGACCCTAATCCACCATTTTATTGGCTGATTGATTTTATTTTATCATTCTAACACGCCTATTAGAGATGGAACTTATAAATCTTAAGCACTGTTCAAGTAACGGGAGAGAAACCTGAAGAAGAGGTTCTTCCTGTAAGAATACATTTGAAGTCTATAAAGATTAAAATTATTAGTTTCACTTAAAGAGCAACAGTCTTCTCTTCATAAAATAAATTTATTTTTGGAAGAAATCTCCTTCAAACTCGTGATTTGACATAAAGATATGTTTTTCCTAGGCTTGGGAATTTGTAATTTTCATCTCTAAAATACCTTGACTTTGAAGTGCCATCTGTGGTTACCAAGATAATTTATTTTTAATTGACTTAAAGCTATTTAACTTCTTTAGAAATGTGTGTAGACAAACATTAACACCACACTGTATGTCCACAAATAAAACAAAACTCTAAATTACCTTTTTTAAGATATCCGAACACGTTGAAAATGACCAAATTTGGTCAAGACATATTTTTTTAGCGCGTTTTTCACATAGTGGAACAAAAGCGCTTTTAGGACAAAAATTTCGTCTATGTCTTCGTTCCATATTTTGTCGTACCTTTTTCTCAGCCAATAAGCAACCAATTGACCTCGGGTTTTCAGCATTTGGTCGTATTTGTGCCCTAAATGAGGCGAATGATATTAAATGTAATAATTTTTAATTTTTTAAAAAAATTTGTAAAATTTTTTAAACATTTTTTTTTAGTACAGTACTACTTTCTGTTAGTAAAAAGTTCATTAGTCACGTTTTTCACATGTTGCAAAATACAACATGTGAAAAACGCACTAAAGTTACTTGAAATGCCAATGATTGATATCTTGTTATTTTATTGAATAGAGCTATCTTTTGACTTTGCAATACATACTTTGTTTTATTTCCACGCATCCTAGAGGCCAAGTTACAATCAATTTTATAAAGTTAAAAAAACCAAAAGTGAGTGTTTGATCTACCAGAAGTGTGCATTTAAATTGCTCAAAATCTGTCATGGCGAGTCTGATAACTCAAATTGTTACAAATATATTTCTATAAAACTGTTTGAACCTGATATTTATGTTATTTACTAGGGAATGTACAAAAATATTTCTTATTTTGTGAATACTTTTTGAATTATGGCTTGTTATTTAAATTACGGACTAATAAAGAATGTCACATTTCTTGTAATATTTACTCAATCAGCTCTAAAATGTTCAGATTTTAATAAAACATTAACGTTTTAGTATATTTTCTAGATATACATCAAATTCGTTTTAATAATATTTTTACTATTATAAGTTTATTACTTTTTTCTCTAATTGCTTTGAAGTGTTTTCAAAAATATTTCTAAAATTTCACTTATTATTGTGATTTTTGTAAAATTAAGGTAATTTATTTTAAATATTGTTAGTCAAATATTCGCGTTAGACTGACTACCTGACCTGACCGTAACATCTGCTCATGTTTTACAGGGCCCAAATTCGTGTATACTGGGAACAGTATGCCTTGGCTTCATGGGCTGTCGTACCATTGAGTTAAGTTAAGTTAAATATCAGTATTTTTTTGGTATAGAAGTCCTAAAAAAGCATTTATAATGTTTAAATATTCTACTTTGCTAAAAAGTAATCCTAACATGTTCGCTATCGTATAACTTTAAGCCAATACTCCCTTTGTAATACATAAAATTTTGTAAATTTTTTTTATCATGAGATTAAATGCTATAAATGTATTCAAAATGCATTTACATGAAATTTAGCTCACGTGTGCTGATAAAAATTAAAAACTAACTTCGTAAATACACATTCTGTTACACATTCTTTTATAAAAACAGAAGGGGATAAAAGGAAAAACTAATAAAAATATACCCCCATGATCACAAAATTCTGCATGCAAATTGATTTATACCATGTATATAAGCGATTAAATATTCAAGGATAATGAATGCCTTCTTCAGCCATAACATGCATTTCGTGCACAACGAAGATTGTAAGCAACAAGTAACATATTAAAATTGTTTTTTATGCCGTTCTAGTTGTCAGCCTTGATCTTCCTTGGAGGCATAACCAATAATATCACTATGACAATATTACTACTAGGAACTCGTCGGTGGAATGAAGGTTCTGAAAGACCAAAAAGCACGAATGCGAGGCAGGATCGAATGATTGCGTGACATACTTAAACTTCTTCAAAGGCATCATTATCCATTATCCAACATGCTACTACCTCTCCCATAATGCACCTACTGCCATCGATCACTTCAGGGCACTTGTTTCTAAAGGGGTAATTCTTTAAAATGCCTGATTTTACACTGTGGCATAATCGACCATAGTATAACGCCGTAGCAGAGTTTTATGTCTGACAGCAGTCTGACACACTGCCCCTTGCGAGGAGATGTACAGAGATATATCTCTTACGACATCAAGTTATCTCTAGTTATCCTTCGTATCTCTAGTTATCTTTCGTACAGCCCAACGATATGTTGATTTCATCCTTCTGGTGGTTGTGATATCCTTCACGCCGTATCATCTTGACTATTTGCCAATCAGATAATGCTAGCCCTAATCTTCCTTCTGATTAATGGTACGCTTCGTTTTACAAAAAGATGACTAATCTCCAATCGATCATGTAGTGGTAATAGGTCACCATATTTGGACAATACATAATGTGGTAGACCTAGAGTAACAAATGATAAATTCTTGGTAGAATATATCGCAAGATTAGATCAGAATCGATATCCTTCCTGGGAATGACGTATGTAAGTATGCATCACTGCCTGGGAAGTTTCTTCAATTACTGGTTTTACCATTAAAAGATCAATTGCTGGTCTTTGTCGGGTCTTATGACTTGGGATTTTAAATCAGTTCCCTGTTGTGCATGAACTATTTTTTTCTACATGTATGTTTAATTTGAATAAAAACAATACCTTTCATCACGATTCTTCTTTTTTAAAATTATTCTACTGAAAAAAGAATGGTATGATAGGTCCACTAGAAGCTCTGTTGGACACTTTATTTTGATCTTCAGTGTTTTGATTTGTTCTCTTTTAACAATTCAATCAATCACATTCATTTTAATTAAAGAATAAATTGATAAAAACGTTGGAGTTGATCAACTGTAAGGTTTCTATTTTTCTCAATTTAATATTGCAATAACGTTATGTATATATTATGAATTAAACCTGATTATTATAGTTTAATAAGCCCATTTATATACTGGCTGTAAATATTTAAAAAACGCATTTATACATTTTAGTATATAAATATTCTTTTTGGTAACATTATCAATTCGAATATTTCCATTAAAGATCTACTTATTACAGCGCTTCTCAAACTTTCAATGTTAGTGACTCAATTTCCAATCATAATTTTCATTGCCTTCCCCCATACAATGACAATGTATTGAATGTAATAATAATGTACTTTAGCGCTGCAGCTTCAATGTGACCTTAATTATAAACCGTACAAATGATCACTATAAGTATTAAATTGTGCATTGTTACTTTTGAGTAATAAATATTGTAAGTTATATAATTTGTAATAATAGCAAAAGTATTGTGTATAACTTTTCATAGTTTGGAATGTATTCTGTTTTGCTTCCTTTTAGTAAAATAATTATTTAAACAATATTTTATTTTCGACTTATCGATATGCTCGCGCCCTCCACGTAGTGTTTTTATGCTCCTCCTAGGGGAGGCATGCCCTACAGTTTGAGAAACGCTGATTTAATACATTTTTAAAGTGTTTCAGCATTTCTCTATGATATCTATATATAATTTGGTTGCCCAATTGAATCAGATGGATTGGCGGAAAAAAATCATTCACTTAAAATTATTTTTGAGCCATATTTGATAAATTTTACCTTGCTAAAAATTGATAAAAAAAATTGCTGGCTGGAATTTCATTCCCACTCAGGAAAAATACGCAATTCATATCAATTTATTACGTGAAATTTGCGAATATTTCTCATTTAATGCTTGGGAGAAAATAAGGAAAAATGTGTGTGTCAGTTAAATTTTTTGAAAATTTCTCAGTATTACTAGAATATGTATTATATTTTATTTTTAAAAGAAGAAATCATTTTATAAACTTAAATTGGCATTTTTATTCTCATCCCAATTTCTATTTCTGATACGGTTAAAACTGATTTACTAAATATAGCGTACATGTTCTTGTTCAACATTAAGAACTTAAAAAAAAAGGTATTTACACACAATTACCCTCAGAACTCTCATGATAATTTCGCGAATATAAATATATTTATTGTTCTTACATTGAAATTTTGATACAATCAATTGTTTTTAAAAGTGGCAGGAAAAAAATTAACAAAGGCAACTAAAGAACTTATTTAATAAAGTAAAATTACAGAGAGAATATAGAAAAAGTGTTCCTAGAACGCGATATGATTTTAATATTATGTTATTTAGCTTTAGATAACTTAAAAAGAGGATGATTGTATAAGCTGTACATTATTTCATATTCTTTTTTATTCTTGAATCCATTTTTCCACATTATGAAAAATATTTTCACGCTAAGAATTTAACCTGTATAGTGATAAATTATTTCATTTCAGTAGTATTATATTGATTTTGCGTTTATTAACTATTTAGATTAAACTGAATTTTTCTAATCAAGTTTTATGATTAAAAAATACAGTTCGTTAATTCTTTTGCAAAAAAAAAGATTTTTTAATTAACTCTTAGTAATGAATCATACAAAAGAAAATGTCCGGGAATTTTAAATTATGTTGATGCTTTTATTACAAAATTCAGTTATCATTTAATTAAAAACCATTGATTAAAAAGGACAACTTTTGAACAATAAAGAACTGTATTAAAAAGCATAACATTTCAAAAGAATATTTTTTTAGATTCTGCTTTCCTCTATAGTTAGGATAAAAATAGCATCGCGGAAAGATAATTTCCACCTTATTTTTTCAAATTGTTGTATTACGTGAAATATTCAATTGATTCTTTCCTATTAATAAAACATGAATAGTCGCCTATCTTTAAAATACTTTCTCTTTGAAATATAAAAAAGTAAAATAATAATAGAATGAAAAAATATCTTAATCAAAGTAATTGAAATTTGAGTAACTAATGAAAATTAATGTAAGCCTGTTTGTCTCTGTAAGTTTTTGTAAAATGAATTTATTTTTTCTTCCGAGGTTTAGTTTAATATATGTCTGCTTACAACTAAGATTATTTTAAAACTAATTGTGAAACTTTCTAATAACTTTTCTCAATATGTTGAATTTTTCGCCCAAAATTGCAAACAGCTTAGAAAGAAGTATTTTGATTTTAATCAAAAGTTAATAGCTGTGTCAATAGTTTGATTGGTTTGAACATTCTTAACTATAGTGTGTTCATTAATGTCGTATCTCTCTATTTAAATTTTTTAAAAATTACAGCCATATTTTTTCCTATCAATGTTAAAAAACAGGCATTAACAATAGATTGTTTGTCTATTAACGTCGCACCTCTAATTTACAAAAGGGATATTGTTGACGCACCTCATAATTCTGAATTTTAATCAAGTACTGAGAACTATACCTGAACTGGCACTTAACTTAACATGTTCAGCACCATGCTGTTCTGAGAATTTTAAAGTTCAACAGATTTAACTTCGAGATTTTTGCATGAGCCCATCCGCGCAGCGAGTCTTTAGCTGTCGAACTTAATCAATCAAAAGAAATAATATCTGCCCCGAGATCGCTATCATAACCACTCATCTGCGTTGGTTCCAATGGCGAAGAGGTAGTGTGCTAGCTTCCTAAGTCCAGGTTATGAGTTCGACCCCGGCTGTGGAGTCGATAAATATACTGAATACGAAAATCGTAGACACGCATGTAAAAGATCACTTGAATATCAGTTTAGCTCTCGGTAAAATTAAAACTCATGGTAATATTTAGCATCCGACGGGAGTTCGAATTATAAATTGAGTCAAACATCCAAATTTGGTAGCAAAAGCCGCCGTTAGATGGTGCCACCACGAAATGGCTATCACGTTTGGAGACTTGCCGTGTCTGTAAAGGCTAAGTTGCGAAAATGCAGCCCATTTGGAAAACAAACACTCCCTTGTCGTGGCCTCAAGTTGAAACAAAATGAAAATGTTTATAAATTGTTGATGTGAATCACATATTATCAGCCATATTGTTGCTTATTTTATGTGGCATGATTATTTATTCCGAATAGTAATCGATATATCATTTTAGTTGACTATTTTTTGCTGGGTAGATTGAAATATCATGTGTACTTTTACATTGGGCTTACGTAAGCGATAAAGGTGTATGAAATCATATTCTTTATCGCAAAATTTGCGATCAGTAATTATATTCGATATTTTCGCCATCATCCCTTATGAACCCCAGAACACGCTTGAAATTAGCTTTAAAACAAGATTTCTTTTTATTTCTTAATGAATGTCTCCTTTACTAATATTTGACAGGAGAATTTAAAGGCTAATCTGGAAAATTGTATAATTATATCGTGATATTGAAGTATTTCTTCATACAAGACTGGAAAAAGCTGAGATTGGAGAAATTTGTCATTTAGTTATATTTATGGACACATCATAAACCAAAAAAAAAAACTTCTGCAAAGAAATTATCTCTTTCGAGACATGGTAATACCATTGAGAGGAACATCATTTCCTACTAAAAACCTGATTACTTTCCCTCATTCCTGTCACAGTTAGAATAAAAAAAGATCAAGTATTGCTTTCACGAGCAAGTTTCAGTTGATTGGAAATGGTATGTTTTCGAACGTATAATTGCGCTTGGTCATATCTTATAATCAATGTATATTTGATCTTTCTTCACTTTTTTCTTATTCAGCTTATTTTGCTAAATCAGTTTCTATAAATTTCGAACTGTGTGAAAACTACTGGAAACCTGTTTTGATTTCTTAAAGTATCCAACTATCTTAAAATTGAAAAAAATTTATGATTTTATTTTATAGACAATCTTATTAGCTTTATAAGAATGCCACGTTTATTATTTTCCGTTTGTAAGGACAAAAACTACAAGAGTTTTAGTAAAAGCAGATGCCATTACTTTAAGCAAGATGTCATACTTTAAAACGCGTTTTACTCGAACTGTGTTTTTTTTTCTTGAAAATGCTCAAACGTGGAAAGCGATTACTAAAAAAGTTTTGAAATGAATTAAATGAAATTTTTTGTGATGTTCTGCATAATAGTAGAAGTGGTTTGAACTTCAGATTTATCAATCACTGTTTTATTACGAAATGTGCAATCCCTTATTTTAATATAGTCACTGTTTTTTTAAGCAATTAAGATAAAGTGCTCTAGTTTTTGTACAAATTAAAATATCCTGAAGGTCATTGCAAAAATGAATAACATAGCAACACATCAGAATTTAAAAATTGAAAATTTGTTCATAAACTTTTGGTGCCAAATGCGCGCCGTTTATGTTATTTGTTGTAAATTTTTACCATTTTTTCTCATTTTAGGAAGAATAATTACTTTTTCTTTTCTTAATTTTAGCATATTTTTTCTTAAAATGCTCTGAACAAATCTAAACCCACAAAAAAAATCTCCATATCTCCATTTTTTTTTTTAAAAAAACGGTTGTTACAAGTAGTCGGATACTTTAACATTACATAAATATAATTTTTTTCATCAAACATTTTCATAATGCACTAGCTTACAAAAAGCGGTAGATTTTTCATTTAAAAACTTTTGATGTGGAAAGTCCAATATATCCTGAAAATTGGATGCATGAGTAGTTATTGAACCATGGATGTTCCTGGCAATACATCAAATCAGTTCATCTTTTACATATATGAGGTTTCTTTCATATTTCTTTTTTTATATACAATTCTTTTCCGTTTAAACACATGTATATATGTCTACACAATTATGAGTTCGTATCATCGACATAAACATAACGCTGAATACAGAATTTAACAACTATGTACATGCAAAATAGTGCTAAATTTAACTTTAGAAATGATGAGGGGATTATATTTTCATATTAACCCCTTCCTGCAGTTTCCCGAGCTCTACTCGGGCAGAAGAAACGTATCATCCTAGCTCATCCCGAGTGCAACTCGGGTATTGTGAATATTTACACAGTGCAATCAGTTTTTCCCAAATTTTTTCACGTGTGCTTTTTATGGTTTGGAATAGTTAAAAAGTATCACTCTGGGGAATTTTCTGTAAGAAGAGAACATCCTTCTGTTGAGTGCCCCTCATCCCTCCACGCTTGCTTGAAAGACACTTTTAAAACTACATTCTCCCAACAGAGAAGAAAACTAATCCAACACGACCGTTTATTATTTGTTGCTCGAAGAAAGGCAGTAAAGGGTAGAAGGTAAGAAGGGAAACAAGATTCTACTATGCAGATTGTGATAGTGAATTATATACAGTACCTTGTTTTCGAATTTATCATACACAACCAAATTTTGATTAATAATTTCATAATTATTTATGTAAATGCAAAAGATGTAAATAAATTTTGTAATTCAAGATAAAAGCTATGTTTTCTAAGCTTTATAATTTATATTTTATTGTTAGCGTGAATTGACTTCAAAGTCTAATGATTTCTTCCATAAAGAAAGCCAACTTTACAGGTTAATTACTCATATATTTAAATACAGTAAAGTCCGGCGTATAATGAGCAGTTTTAACATAAAAATGAGATCGAAACTTAAGTGTGTGCGTTATACGCCGGGCATAAGAAACCACAGCTTTAAAAATCATAAAAAAGAAGAGTATAAAAAAAATTACTTCTACATGTATCGAAATACTGTTTATTTAAAAGAAACGACTTGCCTTATGAACTAAAAGAGTTGTAATTCTGCAAGTATACTATTTTTTCCGATGTCTGGGATAATACCACGACTAAATGATTTCAAAACATAAGAGCAATGTATACTTATATTTCAGATATCTGCTTAAAAAAGGGGTTTCAAGTTATAAAAATTAAAATTAAAAATTAAAAATTCCTTAAACCTTAAAATTAAAAATTCAGCTTGAAAGTATAGGTGCGCGTGATATGTCGGATTTTATGGTGCATTTTTTTATAGTTAGGAAATTTTACATGCAAATTGTGCTATTATATTTAAAAAGATATGTGTCCTTGAAAATATGCATAGCAAAATTTACATATTTTGATCCATAATCCAGAAAATAATTTGCCAGGAAGGGGCTAAGGATTTTTTAAGCCTTGTTTATCGTCACACTAAAAATAATTTTTTTTCATGATCTCATTAGTATTCTTCAAAAAAAAAAAAAGACATTTCAGCATTACTACTAATTAGACCCTTATTTGAATTCAGTAAGCAATTCATATTATTTATTAGATTTTTTTTTAGTACGCCGAAGAAACTCTTTTTTATGATTATTTAATATGTTTGATTTCTGTATGTTTTGTTTCTTTTTTCCCATCTTTCACATCTACATATCCATCTAAGAAGAACAATCTTCAGACTGTTACTCATTTTTTAGAATCTAATTCCCAAATGCCTTAAAGATGGATATTTTGTTTTATTGGGATTTCGTTAGTTTGCTTATTTCAAACGTTCGTATTTAAATCACTTTAGGGACTAAAATGTTTTCTTAATGTCACGTTTTGTTTTTGTCGCTTTTTTGTATTACTAAATGGATAAACGTAGAAGAATGTTTTATTGGGGGAGGAAAGTTATATGCATAAGAAAATGTTAATAGGATAAAATATTTGAAATGAAAAAATGAATTCTTTAGGTTTTTTAAAAATATTTTTCGCCAATTTTTCTTACGTTTTCAACAGCCTTTTTTCAACTTTTTCTTATTGATGATTCATTAAGTTTTTATTAAAAGTTCGAAATGTTTTATTAGCCTCATTTATCATCCCTAAATTTATTTTTTAAAAAACAATACCCTAATTGTTTTTATTGAATAATTCAAATATTCTTTAATAAATATGTATGATTGATAAAAAATTTCTTTTAAAATTTTTTCCCAAACTTTTAAAATTTTTATCAATATATTCACTTGCTAGCATTTATTAAAGCTATTTCAACCTTACAATTTCTTTTTACTTAGACACAATTTTCTGCAATGGTTTAAAACGGTTTTTCTATTTTTAATATTACTAGATCGTTTTTATAAATAAATTAGAAAAAAAATGCAAAAGTTTTATTTTTTTTAAAATTTTAATTTATAAGTAAATAAAAAAAAATTTTTTTTTACCTGAAAGATTATTATTTTTCAGTTTTTTCTGTAATTTAAAATAAAATTATTTTAATAAAATTCCTTCATATTCTCACTTTGATTCAATTATAAATTTCGTTTTAAGTGGCCATGTGGTAGCCTACTGGCTATGGTGTTGGACTCGTGGCCGGTGCGGCACGGGTTCAAATATTGTGGCCACTGAAGATCTGCCGTGTAGAAGCGGCCGAGTCTTAGTGTCCTTCCGTTAGTGTAGTGTGCCATCAATTGTCTTTCTCGTCACTTGATCGCAGTTAAAAATTATGAGGTCCTGTCGTTAATAGCCCTCGTTTTGTTTTACAATGCGACGTCATTATAATTCTTGCTCAACTTCCGTTTTGAAAAGAAAATATATATTAGCTAGTATTTACATATGTATAAAATTTAAAAACGGAAACATGCAGGTGGATTTTATTTCTACTACAATCACTTTTTTTAATAACCAAACTAAATTCCTTTATTTCACTGCAGAACAATACTCATGTACTTAATGATATACTTGCATGTCAGTAGATTTGAGAGCTTATAGATTAGCTTCAATTAAAAACCTAAAGATAAGTCTATGTATTCTTGTGAGGAAACTAAACTTGAAAAGAAGCTTGGATTACTCCAGTGCTTCTCAAACTTTCAATATTTGCGTCCCAATATTCAATCATTATTCTCATCGCATACAATAACAATGTATCGAATTTAATAATAGTATACTTTGGCGCTAAAGCTACAATACGACTTTAACCTCTTGAATGTCACCGGCGTATATAATCGTCTTGTTCAGTCAAAGTGTTAATTACCCCAGACGTATATTTACGTCTTTCAGAAGTACGATCTTTTATTTTTTGTGCACTGCTATTCATAAAATTATTCCTAAAGCTTGGGAATGCTATAAAAAAGACCTCGGCAGTGTTTGAGAAGGATTTACTTACTTCAGAGGGTTTATTTATTTATTCCTTTCTTATTCCCCCCCCCCTCAACATCACATACGTGGAAAACGGTGGAATGGAGGAGTGAATCAAGTATCTGTTAATCAGCAGTTAAAGGATTAATAATAAACTGTACTAATTATTAAGATAAGTGTAAATTTTTGTATATAATTTTTATAAGACAAACCCATGGGGTCTAATGTAATTATTAAGCTTGTTCTCAACTTATAGTGTTACTAAATTAATTATAAAATGCATTGTGCAGTACTGATACATTTTTAAATGTACTGTATTAGTGTAATTGTGCATTTATTGCTTAAGGCGATTTGGTACCCTAAAAATCATTAAACTGTCGGAAAAAATTTTATTGGCTTATTTGATACCCCGAATCTTTATAAATATGCCTGCAAAATTTCAAAGCTTTACCTGCATTTTTCATTAAGTAATGGAGCAATGTTTGATGCTAAACAGCAACTACCACGCTTACATTTCAGATTATTTGCTAGAAAAGAGCCTGATAAAAAATGAATCAGTTATTTTTCTAATGCGCATCAATGAGATTGACATTATATATGTAGTAATAAATCTTTTTAAAAAGAATTGTGCTATTCATGCAAAAAATCTAGTTTGTGAATTATTTACTGAAGATCAAATGGATTTGGTCAAGATTTAAAAGTTGTGCGTGCTTTTTATGATATTATTTGAATGAAATTAAAACTTCAAAATGGATTCTCCGAAGTACAAATAATAAATCTCATTTTGATAACTCAGATAATTAAAAATCTAATTCGCAAGAATAGAAAAACTCTCCCATTTTTATATATTTGTTTCTGGTGATATATATATATCCCATGTGTGTGTGCGCGAGATTCAACACTTTTATTACTAAAATATTTTAAGATATTTATTTAAACAAATGCACATATGTAGTTCTTAGATTTTGATGTATTTTACCTATAAATTGTTATTTGATTTTGCTTTTAATCGTGTACAATATTTGACATACGAAGGCTTTTAATTTCATGGAAATAAAAGATAAAGGCATAAACATCTTTTGTACATGTTGTGCATTATCTCTGAGCATGAATTAGCTCTGAAGTGTGTGTATTTATTTATTTTTTATAATTATTAAGATAAAGTTTTATGAAATATTGATCTTTCATTCGTTTTTTTCTATATATTCATTATGGCAGCATACTGAATTTTTTATGGTAAGTAGTTTTAAATAAGCTAATTAACATTTCATAAAAGTTTCAGACTATTCTTTGAATATTATATCGTGCTATTCATGGAATGAAAACTTCAAACTCATATTTCTCCATGTTGAATTTTTGTACATATACTGTTATTCAAAACCTAAGGCTTTTTTGATAATTGAAGTATGGGTTTGAAATTTTTATTCATGTTCTGAAATGTATGTTTTGTAAAACTGTGCATGAAATGTGCTCTAACATGTTTAGTTCTTTTTCTAAAAAATTTCAAAATCAAAATTAATGTTTTTTAGAGAATTTTTGGAAGTTTAACTATAAAAAATTGATAAAACATTAAAGAGCAGCGGCAGAAAAAAGACCCATGCACAGTTTTATGTAGTATGTTATAAGGTACTTGGAAAAAAAATTTGAAAAAAAAAGAGACATATTTAAAAAAATGCTTAAAAGAGCTAAAAAAATTTTAATTTTACAAACATTTTGCAACTAACTAAAAATTTTTTGTATGGAATTATTATTAAATATTAACCTTTATGAAATACAATTAAAACCAAAGATCAAATATTAAAAATAAAAAAAAAATTGTGAAGATGGTACCATATTGCCTTAATATGTCAGAATGTATTTTGTTTACTTTCAATAAAGTAACAGTTTTTAAACAATCTTTTGTTTTCGACTTTTCAATATGCTCGGGCTCCTAGTGTTATCACGCCGCCCTAGGGAGGCGCGCCCCACAGTTTGAGAAACGATGTGTTAATCTCATTAGATTTGCACATATATATGAATATATACACGAAAATATACTTTAATGTAAACTTTAATTTCTGATATCCGAGAATAGTCCGAATAAATGTTTATTAAAAGGAGCATATTATGATTAAAAATGACAATTCTGGCTTGAAAATTATGCTGTTCTGAATACTTTAATTCCTAATTCTAATAACATCTTCTGATTACTGCTTTTTTGCTAAGTTTAATACCACAACATGGATAATAAGATAGTTATCCTGTTGCTGAAACGAATTTTACATTAATTAGGCATTGAATTAGAATACTACAAAGTATATCCTCTATTACACACATCACTGTTCATTAATTTAAATCATAGGTTCTCAACCTTTTTTGAATGCCCCCCCTTTTCTGGTGAATATTTTGATACCACCCCCTCCCACTTTAGAGAAATAATAGCGTACGTAATACATGGTGTAAACAAGAATTAAATTATAAAAAAATATTCTATTATTAATAGAATATATTTTTTAAAGCCCCCAGTTTTGTTTACTTGCAAATCTGAAATATCTATTGCCCCGAATATACAATTTTAAATACATACAATCAACATAATAACCAGTATTAAAGTTTACTTTTGTTAGTACATAATCAAAGTGTGTTTTTTTTTAGTCTTTTATAGACTATATTTGGTTAATTTGCCCATACCCTTCCATACAATCTCAAAACCCCTTACTTACTCTGGGTCTTTACGCCCCCCTGAAAGCCTCAAATGCCCACAAGGGGGCGTTATCCCCCACGTTGAGAACCTATGATGTAAGGTGTCCGACTACTTGCAAGACAACTTTTTTTTTAATAAAATGGAGATATGAGGATTTTTTTTTATGGTTTTTTAGATTTATTTAGTATATTTTAAGAAAAATATGCAAAAATTAAGCAGAGAAAAAATAAATTATTATTACTAAAATGGGTGCAAATTTACAAAAAACATTCTGTACCAAAAGTTTATGAACAAATTTACAATATTTAAATTCTGGTGTGTTTCAATGTCATTCATTTTTAAATGACTTTCAAAATAAGAGATATTTTAAATTTATTTAAACTATAGCACTTAACTTTAGTTATTATATGAAATTGCATAAAATAACAGTGATTATATTAGCATAAGGGACTGCAAATTTTGTAATAAACCAGCGATTGATAAATCTGAAAGTTAAAACACTTCTACTATTATACAGAACATAAACAAAAAATTTCGTTTAATTATTTTAAAAACCTTTTGAGCAATAGTTGCCCTACCCCCCCCCCCCGTTTGAGCATTTTTAATAAAACGCATTTCAACTAAAACGCGTTTTAAAGTATGACATCTTGCTTAAAGTAATGGTATCTGCTTTTAATAAAACATTTGTAGTTTTTGTTCTAGTGAACGGAAAATAATGATATTTTTTAAAGCTAATAAGAGGACCTATAAAATAAAATCATAGAAAAATTGTCAATTTTTGGTAAAATTCACTATTTTAAGGTAGTCGGATACTATAAAGTAAAGCATCATTATTTTTAATGTAAAACCAGTATAAATACAAAAGTGTGTAGAATTGAAATCATAAAATCTGATAGCTTGTTATTTGTTTAATAGACCAAGGTGAGCTTGTTTATGTATTTATATCTTGCTTTGTAAATATTTTATTCAAGTTACAAAACTTTAGTATATAAGTAAGTTTTTCTTAAGTATTTTCTGAAGAACCAAAACTCAATTTGTACATCATTCTTTAGACCAGATCATACAATATTAGAGTTCTTAAGATAACATGAAAGCTACATAAATATTTTAAGATATTTCTCGGATATTGCCTTAAAGAATCAATTAAAGGAAATCTGTATGCATCTGGCCGCAGTAATGGATAAAAGTTCAATCAATAACGAAAGAAATAAACTACAGGCAATAGATAGAAAACGTTCGTTCCAATCTGACTTGATTGGAAAATGTATTATTCTCTCAGCAGTTTCTGCAATGAACAGTTTCACTGAATTATATTTCTGCAATGAAAAAAATCCTGTTTTCTTGGGTTAATTAATTTCTAACATAATGTAGCTGTATGAATTGAAGGGTTATTGTCAAGAACTAATGGAGCCGATGAGCTTCTGTTAAATCTTGATGTTGGGGAAGAAACGCCTTATAGAGTAATTGGTATACGGTTTGACGTAGATTTAAAAAAAATCTGATATAAAAAGAATATAACGTAAATCAAACTAATCTGTAATGGTGTGTCGGAAAAATTCGAAAAATGACGTGATAGTTAAGATGTTATCCTCGGCATTTGACCGTGGTTCAATACGATGTTTGTCCCCTTGCATAGGACCCTGATATTAAGGTTAAAACTACTTTAGAAAAAGGGGATCCCAAAGGAATCACTTTCCTTCCGTAATTGGGAATGTAAAAAAAAACAGAATTAAGGGAAATAAATACTAACAGGAAGTACTGGTGCCATTCAAATAAATTCATAATCTGAATTAAATTTCAGAAATAAATTTTGTTTCGTTTTTCTTCCCCCATCCTTTTTAGTTCGTTTCTGTCTTTGATTTTGTAATAACTAGATATCCGTATTTGTGATATTTGTGGTGCATGTTATCTTTTCAAACTGAATTAAAGTTATTTTACTATTCTATTCTATGCATTTTTGTTGCCCCTTGTATCTTTTCCATTAGAGCTTATTTAAGAAATTTGCAATTCCAGCCTTAACGAGCTTTGTTAAAAATTGCCTGTAATTTAAAACTATGTAAAAACTTGCTTTTAAATCATGCACATTTGTTTTAATGTACATCTGTTGCAAAAAAAATGAAGGAAAAAAAAAGAAAATGATTTTTATTTTAAAAAAAGGCTGGGAATCGTTTTTTACCCATTGGGTAGATTCATAGTTTGATTGAGAGAGTTCGATCCTCTGAGAAATTTCACCAAAAAGCATATAAAAATAATCTACAACCAGTATTTATAATAGAAAAAATATACCTTAAAACTTATTAAAATAAGACGTTAAGTCAAGGGGAAAAAAGTTGCTTTTAGCTCTTTCGTTCGAAGGAGTTTGGTCGTAAGTCCTGCAGCTGAAACATAATACTTTGCTTTAATTTAGAATTACTCCCTAGGAGTTTCCTAAAACTTTTTTAAAGCGGCTAACGACAATTAAAGTATACTTCACAAAGAAAAAGATAAGTAATTTAATTTTATTGTGATGCCAAATCCAGGTTTTTAAATATTTGCTCCACCTCATTATTTTCAACTCATTCAAACAATCTAAATCCGATAATTTGTAAATACTTTGAGAAACTTCATTTTAAAGAAGAACCCAGACATTTTCCAGCATAGGATTAATTGCTTCTGTTAATATTTTATTTTAAAAATGTGACACCTAATGATAACTAGTAAATAGAAATGAACAGAGATTAGTAGAATTTTATATTTGCTGTTTGAGGTAAACGAAAACGAAAAATTACAGAAAAAAAGAAATATAAGAGATGCACGAAAGTTTAACTGATCTTAAAAACAAAAAAAATTAATATATTCTCTTTTACAAAATCTAATTATACATGTGAGAAATAATTGAATTGCACTGACAGAAAAAAAATTTCAACACCAAGAAAGACTTGTGTTAGGTAAATGAAATTTTATAGGTGTGTTTTTACAACTGAAAAATGACAACGATTGAAATTTCACGCTTAAATGTGATGCTAGTAGCGCCCTTCGGAACATGCAAAACAGGGTTGCTCTAAATGCATACTGTAAAGTTCGTGAGCGTTATTTGGCTGTAAAATTTGATGTATTGAGTTGATGTTAGCCAAAAATGTCTTTAAGAAGACAAAGAAGCCATTATAAACAGCTCACCGAGTTTGAACCAGGCCGTATAATAGGGCTACGAAAAGGTAGATTTTCCTTCCGCGATATTGCAGAAAGACTTCCCCAGAATGTATCCACTGTGCATGACTGTTGTGACTGTGCTCAAAGAATGGTGCAGCCACAAGAAGACTGAGAAGGAAGACCACTGTATTTCTACGGCTTTGGCGCATCGTACTGTATCTGAGGCAGAAATTCGATCTGTAGTTGGTATCGGAGTGACACAACGAACTGTGAGAAATCGGTTAGTTCAAGGACAGCTCTGATCCATGAGCTCTGTAGTATGTATTCCACTGACTTCAGGCCACTGCTGTTTGTGACGCAAGTGGCCTCAAGCCAGAGTTCCTTGGAGGATGGAGTGGAGATCTTTTGTGTTTTCTGATGAAAGAAGGTTCTGGTGTCAGTGATGGCCGTGTGGTGGTCAGAAAGAGGCCAGGGAAATGCCTGCAACCAAACTGTCTGCGGCCTAGCCATACTGGACTTATACCCGAAGTCATGGTCTGGGAAGTAATTTTCTATGACGGGAGGAGCATTCTCGTGGTTGTCCCAAACGCACTGACTTCAAATTTGCATATCTGTCTGATAATTGAACTTATAGAACTGGCATTCATGAAGAGCGTTCAAGGAGGGGGTATCCAACAGGATAGCCCTCCCTCGTGCACCGTTGTTACAACGCAACGTGCTCTACAGAGGGTTGACATAATACCTTGGCTTGCGAGATCCCCAGATCTGTCTCCAATTGAGCAAGTGTGGGATTAAATTGGATAAAAACTCCAGCATCATCCAGAGCCATCACTGATCGTCCTAGTATTGACTCAATAAGTACAACAAGCATAAAACTTCATACCACAAAGTGACTTTCGGCACCTGTATGACAGAATGCATACACGCTTGCATTCAAAAATCTGGAGGTTACACCGGCAATTAATGTAACAGCCTTTCACATTTGAAATGCATTTTCTTGAGTTTAAACTAAACTGTGGTCTTGAAAATTTAATTAATTAAACATGTTAACTTGACAATTGCACTGTTTTCATTACTCTACAATATTTTTTCTTGGTGTAAGGATTTTTTCATCAGTTAATAACCAATTATTCAAAACTGAGTTTAATACATACCAGTTAAAGTATACATTGAATTAGATGATATTTCAGATTCGTAACCTACGGTTGATTAAAAATATTTGATGAAACTTGATTCGGTATGGAAAAAAAACTCCACACTATAAAAAGATAAAGATGCAATATCGAATTGATCTTCCTTATGTTTTATGTAATGCAAATACATAAATAGTATTTAAAAGAATTATCAGAGAAATAAAGGCTTGAAATGACCTGCAGTAAACTTTTGTTCCAAATTTGCCTGGTTTTTTTAAACGTGTCAATAATTATTGCCAATATAAAAAGAAATAGTATGCAATTCTTGAGACAAAAATGACATCTTCTTAGAATTGTCTTGAATTTCTAGGTAAAAAAAATATGCGAAATTAAAAATACAATACGGATTTGTCAGAAAATTATACAAATTTCAGGATAGGTACACCTTAAACACTCATGCAAAGGATGCGAAGCATGCAATCTCTGGCATACACTGAGCAGGATATAAGAGAAGGAATCTGTACTATGAATAACATCCATGTCGTCATTCCTGCTTGGAAAATCAGTGTAGAAATTTCTTATAATCTCAAAAGTATACATGTTAAAACAAAAAACACTAAGTTATTGGCAATTCAAGCAGTTCCAGCAGTTGAATGATTTTATGATAGGCAATGTCCTAAGAAGGGCTGGTGAGCTCATCCCTTAGCTGACACCAATCTTCGTGTGTCCATGGTGCATCAGTCACCTCAAAAATGGTTGAAAAAGGAAATGTGACAAAGATGAGGGATGCTGGTGTGACTAGGATAACGTTATTATTTCAGAATCGACGGATCCACCAACAAGCAGTATTAGCCCCCAAAACCACTTTCGACGCAATTTTGCAGCATTTACACTACACTTGTGATGTTCCCATGTCGACCAGAACTCTTAATCATCGATTTTGGTTGCTTGTGGTCTGTCCTCAAGGAGTTAATTAATAAGAGAATCAGATAGTCGTATTTTCAGACAATCCACGTTCTTTTTGTTGTGTAACAATAACCATGTACGATATCGTCGATATGGGCTAACCCAATCCAACCTCATTTATAGAATGTCCCACCAAGCGACAATACGGCATTGTGTTTTGTGGAAAATCACAAACAATTGCAAGTCATCTGTGGTTTTTATTGGGCACCATGATGCGCCTAACGATACGTTGATGGTGTGCTGCAGCTTCAGGCATTGTCCTTCTTTCCCCCTCTAACAAAGAAAGTAATTTTGAACCATGCTTACGGAATACATTGCTGTCACAACATAAGTAACACAAAATATGTTATTTTTAGAATTAGTCGTATGAATGCATTTTCTCTGTACTATATGCTAATATGCTATCTTTACAAGCAAAAATTACTGTATTTGTTTCAAAATTTTTAAACAGGTTTTTTTTTTTGCTTTATATATATATAAATATCGAACATACTTTACAATAAAAAAATATTTCTTTTTACCAGTAATTAAGTAATTATTTTTTTTTAAAAAATGAGTTATAATTTCGAAAAAGAAACGTTAATTTAAAAATATTGTTAGAGCTCTTTTTTCCAAATTGCTCTTGCATATTGATTGGCTCAAACCTTTCTTTTGTCTAAGAACTTTAATGATTAAACAATAGTTTTGGTGCTAGTTAAAAACAGTGCGAAACTTACGCGTACTCGACACTTACATTTTAATAACCAATATTGTATTGGGTTGATATATATCAGGATGCCATTTTTTTCACGAAGACTACTAGTTTTTTAAATAAATATTTTATATTTTTGCTATCAGTGTGTGTGTGTAGTTTCATTTTCGTCCTTCTGTATGTACTATATATAAACTTATAGGGATGCGTTAATTATTTTTATCACGACAACTATATTTTCTACCTTAAAATGCTCTTTAAATTTCATCTTAAAGATCGTAATGATCATAATCATTAAAATGATGATGTTCTCAGTAGGAACCATATTTCAGTTCCACAAAACAACAGATTAAACTTTGCAAAAATTCTTGTCTTCCTAATGGGTACATATACATTCATATTTTCTAAAGAATCATCTCCATGCTTTTCCAAGGGAGTCATGATATTCAAAAGAAAACTCAAATTTAAATTTCCAAGGACTATATCAATGAAATCTAAATCATAATATGGCTTAGAGCTGCTGAAAACATAATAATGTTTGTTATTAAAATTTCTTCATAGTGAACATGATAAAGTATATTACAGCCCTCCTCCCCCCGAAGATGACCATGGTACGTACAATGGAATACGTAATACTTTTTTTACACTTAATGATAGTTATTTATATTTATGACTTTAAATGAATTTTTTCTTGTTCGCGAAAGATTACATCTCTGTTTAAAGTTATTTTTGATGTAAAGTTAATGTTCTCCTTGCAATAAAAAATATAGTATTAGAGAGAGAGAGAGAAAGAAATATTGCTTTTTCCGATTATATTAACTTCGGTTCTGGAATTTTAGACACTACATATGAATTCAAAAAATAAATGAACAATTTTAAATTTAGAGTCCATATTAATCGTTATTACAAGGAATAATAAATGTTTAAAATTCTAGATGTCATATTACGAGATTATTCTGAAAGAATTATGCTTACCCTAGTAAGATGTAAAATTGATGTAAACAAAGAGATTGCATACGCCATTAGCTTTGTGTTCTCTCTATTTTTTGAAGTAGCAAGCGTTTTTTTTTATAATCTTAAGGTATTTATTTTGAGTGAGTTCCCTGCGGGACCACTTTTGTTCTATAATATTTTCTATGAACATGCTGCATTTTTCCTCTGTGAACAGCTTGGTGGTTTTGATTGTTGTGTTGTATGACATATTCTGGTTTACAAATGCAAATGAGCGGAATATAAAAAAATGGGCATCTGTGATCTTTATTGAAGGAAGTTAAAACGGAAGAACCTGCTGAAATAACGAATATTAAACATCATATCGAAAGTGAAGTTGAAAAAAGAGATGAACATGAAATGTTTGAGTAGAAAAGAAAATTTTCAAATGCTACCTAAAAATCTCCAAGAAATATAAGAATGTGTACCATAAGACTCACTGCACCCTGGCAAAAAGACACAAGAAAGAAAAAGTTCATCATGCTATTTGTCGATCATCAAAGGACAATAAAACTGCAATAACTTGAACAAAAAATGACACTTTTGTCTGCAAATAATTTTCCTGTAATATTAGCGAAAAGTGTCTGTGGTTTATGTTCTTTATTAAAATCAAGCACATTTGAAACATTTTAGTTCAGTTTGATTGATTTTTTTCTCTCAAATTATCCAAAAAAAATTGAAAAGTCCTTAAAAGTACGTAACAATACTTTCTCTTAGTTAAATTATCCGCTGTAACTAAGATTTTTATCGTGTGCAATGAAAATAATTATATAGAAAAGGATTGGTATGACTCAGTCACAACCCGCGTGAACATTAACATTAGTATCGAGTGCGCACCTGCTTAGGTGTTAAGACTGTTCTAATTAAGATACGAATTTTGGCACACATTTTCCTCCAATACTAAACACAATTTATCATGGAGTAAATGTAAATCTGTTTTTTATGCTGAAAGGCCAATTTTTGCGTGCTATTAAATCCAACCCTTTTTCTTTCTACTTTGGTTTGGTTATTTTTGTCTTATAAAAATTGGCTGAGTAATCTTGAAAACTCCATTCGTTTACATCCGACAGGCGTTTTTAAACTAGTATGAAAAAGTAGTGAACACAATATTCATATAACAGCGTTTCTCAAACTGTGGGGGGTACCCCCGTAGGGGTGTGATAATTCTACTTTGGGGGCGCGAGCATATTGAAAAGTCGATAATAAGAGATGATTATCTTAAAAAATTATTAATTTTCTGAAAGTACACAAACAAATTACATTTTGACATAATAAAAAATATGCACTTTTACACTGATATAAAACACCAATAAATGTATCAGCACTGCACAATGTATTTTATAATTAAATTAACAATACCAAGTTAAGAACAAGCTTAATAATTACTAGTGACCCAATGGACTTGTCATACATAAAATTATATACAAAAATTAGCACTAATCTTGATAATTTTTACGGTTTTTAATTAATTCCTTAACTGCTGATTAAAAGTTACGCGGTTCGCTCTCCAATGCCATCGCTTTTCCGGTAGGCACGCATATGTGATGCATTGGGGAAGGGAAGAAAAGTAATAAATAAGCAAAACACGTTCTATGAAATAAGTTAAGTCTTCGAACACACTGTCAAGTTCCTTTAATTGTATTCCAAATCCTTCGAAATAATTGTATGGATATCAGTGCACTGACGTCATATTTTGGAGAGACGTATATATATGTTTGGGAAAAACTAATGCACCGGCTAAGCGAGGCGTTTATATACGCCGAAGTCACTTAAGAAGTTAAAATCGTATTGTAGTTCTTACGTAGAAGTATAATATTCGTGATTTTAGTACATTGTTATTGTATGAAGGAGAAAGGCGATGGAAC
Source organism: Trichonephila clavata (assembly GCA_019973975.1). Classification (NCBI taxonomy): domain Eukaryota; kingdom Metazoa; phylum Arthropoda; class Arachnida; order Araneae; family Nephilidae; genus Trichonephila; species Trichonephila clavata. The sequence goes on along the minus strand of BMAO01038791.1, from coordinate 122,969 downwards.
ATATGATTGAATATTGCCTCGCAACAACTAAAAGTCTTAAAAGCACTGCTTATAAGAAATCATTATTTTTTTTATGTATATAAGGTACTTTTTCTAAAGATTCTACTTGAAAATATGAAACCATAGAATTAATTTTTGAGATTCATTCAAGAGAAAATTAAATACAACTGTTTAAAAAATTAATTTGATTACTATGTCATTATTTTAGTATGTGTAATTAACAATTTTCTTTAATTAAAAATTTTATGATGTTGTAATTATGTCTTAATTTGTCACATGCTATGAAAGTATCCATACAGTCAAAAATAATTGGAAGTAATGGAATAAAATTAATCCACGTTAAATAGTTAATTTTGCTTTTATCTGCGTTGTTTTATTTTTCTTTATTGTAATATAGCTGTATATTATTTTTTTTAAATTCTTCTTCTTTAAAAACTATTATTGTAAACTAAATTTTATTTGTGTTAACAAGCAAATTTACAGAAAATTTGCAAGGCAAACAATAGAAAAAAAATTTTTTTTAAAGATATTCATTAGTTTTAAATATCCACAACTTACGAATGTCTGTGACATTTTTATAAATTAATTATTTCACATTTCACGTAAAACTTTCAGTTTATTAGTTTTCTTTTATTTTTCACTTTCAGAATGATTCTCGAAAACGTTAAGCTTTTTACTTGACTGTTTAACTCATTCTCCATTTTTCAGCAGCAAAGGTTATTGTACAATTATTTTGAACATCTATTTATTGCTACTAAAAACACTACAACTATATATTTAGTCAATATATTAAAATTCTTTAAATAAAACAGTTTTATTAAAAATTGCAATAACAATTGTAATTGTATGCATAATTTTAATTAATCTGTACTGTTATAGTAAAATGCTGTGTTAGAAGTTCTATTGGGCCGTGGGTAGCCTAGTGGTTAGAGCATCGGACTCCAGACCGGAGGGCCTGGGTTCAATGACCGATGCCACTAAATACCACCGAGTATAGACGGAGTACATGCTCGTTAAATCAGTGGGTCCGAAAGTCTTGTGGGCGGTCGCAGCAGAAACCACGAGTGCAGGGGGTTGGAGAATATATTTCCTTCCCCTTCAGCTGCATGTCAAAATTGTGAAGGTGGAGATAGGTGGTGTCGCCATCTATCGTTAAGAAGTTCAACCTGTGTCTCACAGGCAATGGCAACTTTCATTCCTTCCCTGCGGGAAGGACACGACAACAACAACAACAGAAGTTCTATTGCATTAGATACGCTACAAGATTTTAAAAAATGAAACATCCTTACATTTGTGAAATATATAATTAAAAAACAATAACCTAAATACATTGAAAACATTTTGTGAAATATTTTAACTGTGAGAAAATATTCATATTTTTTTCAAAGTAATCATTGTGAAGAGATAAAAAACAAAAAAAAGTCGTGTGATGTCATTTTATTAATGACTTTCTTTACCCCTAACTCCACCCAGATCTTTCGATATGATGTTTCTTTAAATACTTTTAATAGTTCTTTGGACTCAAAATGATGAAACTTTTTTTTATAAAAATGAGAATTTTAAGTATTTAATCTAAAAAATTAGAACTGACTGATAAATCATCTCATTGACTAAAAACAAGCATGTTTCCCGTTTTTCGATTCAAAAATCTTCGTTAGACTATAGTTTTTGTATCCCTTAGTAAAACATACGGAAAATAAATCAGGAAAGAACATGATTGTAATGCCTTTGTGTCTCCATAAAAGTCTTTCTCAAGATTGATGGTGTAGTGACAAACATTCGGTCAAACTCTTTTCGGAAATAGCCTAAAAGGATAAAAGTGGTATTGATTTTGTTGGATAAATGTATTGCATTCCCTTTCATTTGTAGTTTTGCTTTTCATTAGTACGATCACTCAAAGTACCTACAGCTGTATCACATGATTTTTTTTTAAAAAATCATTTTTAAAAGCTTTTTTTTTGTTTATAAGTCACAACATACAATAGTAAAGGATCATGAATAATGCTAACAGAAATAATCCAGTAGAAAACTTTTTATTTATATCAGTAAGAAATAATGCAATTAAATTTTAAATCACACTCTAAGTGCTGCTTATATATATATATATATATATAAATGGATGTTTGTATATACGACCTCGTTTCACTCCAACACCGTTCAAACGATCATTATGAAAATTGGCATATATATATGTATTTTTTGTGGAGAAGGTTTTGTGCCATCTTCTTTGTTGCAGCTCGCCACCAGGTGGAATTACAGCATATATACTTATGCACCCCTCAGTCAATCGCCAAGTTACCAACAGGGTTCCCAAAAATGATGCCAACTTGGCTCTATCGCTAACATTTCGCTATGTTTCCATTGAATCGCCATTATAATGTAAGAAACGGCGTTGCTTGTGAATATTACAATTTTAACATAAAATAAATTCAACAGAAAGTAATATTAATGTATTACACATTCAGATATAAATTATTTACACTATTTTAAACCTTCATAACACAAAGTTTATAACAATGTGTTATAACAATTCACAACTTTTGCTGAGCAGAGATCAGCTCAAGAATATGTTTCCAAAAATAGACCCACAAGAGAGTTACGAGTCGTTATAAATAAAAACAAATACCCTTTTTATCAACAATTAGATCTACAGACTTAAAATTTATCAAATATAGATTTTTTGTTCAGCTGAGATATGCAAAAAGCTTTTTTTTTGTTTAATTTGCAATTCACGTAAAATTAACACATTAAAACTTCTTCAGCCTTTCTCCATTCTGTACCAAAAGTTTATGAACAGATTTTCAATTTTTCAATTCTGATGTGTTGATATGTTGTACCTTTTTAAAACGACCATCAAGATAAGAGATATTTTAATTTTTACAAAAACTAGAGCACTTTATCTTAGTTATTATATGAAATTGCTTAAAAAAACAGTGATTATATTCACATAAGGGGCTGTAAATTTTGTAATAAAACAGTGATTGATAAATATGAAGGTTAAATACTTCTACTGTTATACAGAACAAACACAAAAAATTTCAGATGATTATTTTCAATACTCTTTTAGCAATCGCTGGTCCCATTTGAGTATTTAAAAAAACACATTTCGAGTAAAACGCATTTTTAAGTATAACATCTTGCTTAAAGTAACGACATCTGCTTTTAGTAAAATACTTGTAGTTTTTGTTCCAGTGAGCGGAGAATAGTAATCTTCGTACTTTTATAAAGCTAATAAGATGTCCTATAAAATAAAATCATAAAAAATTTGTCAATTTTAGCAAAATTCACAATTTTAGGGTATTCGGATACCTTAAGACGTCCCTGCATCGGTGGAATTTTGCGGTTTACTTCCATGTAATATGCAGTGAACCTCAGTATATATTTTGCTTGGAAGGTCTTCACTTGAACCAGGACATTTAGTTCAAAGCTCTACTTGAATATCACAGGCAATGAACTTTGCAAATGAGATACTTTGATTTATTGAGATTTATGAGTTTATTATTAAAAAAGAGGATTATTTTAAATAAAAATTTATTGTCAATTGAACACACATTGGGGGGGGGGAATCATGCAATAATATTATTAAAATCGTGATAAAAACATAAATTTTAAATTTCTGAAGAACTTATTTTTTATCGTAATTGTTAAGGAATATTTTATAATTTGAACATCTATTTTTATAATTATAAACACGTGCATTCACAAGCAACCTTGATTAAAAGATAAATTATATGTATATGAAAAAGCATGTACAGTATAAGAGATGCCATGGTAATCACTACATCAAACACTCACTTTCGAAAACGAATTGTGTTGTAGTTAAAAGACAATTATCTTCTCAGCATATTTAGTTTTTAATTCAGAGACTTAGAGAGAGCTGAAAATTCCGACCAACCAAACAGAAAATGTAGTTTCTGTTAAACACAGAAATCATTATCTAAGTATTCCTTACAAATTCTAAAGCAAAATTCATGATTATAATAATTATGATAATTAATTGCACTGAAATAAGACAAATATGTGATTATCTTCCATTAAAAAAAATAGGTAAATCTAAAGAGAGTTAAGCTAGAAACACATCTTTGCATATATTTTTCAGCAGATTTCTTTAACGTTTTCATTTTAATAACGGTTTTTGAATATATAGGTTTATTAAAGAAATATGTAAGCCCAACAAGAATCCAACTACCTACAAGTAATGCATTTATAGAGAGACATCTAAATTAACTACAATATATACTTTTAAGTATAAAAAATAAAACTGTTTATTCAAGATCTTTTAAATTCTACTGAGCAACCTTTTTTAAATGTGTATTACATTAAAAAAATTTTTTATAGTTATCCAAATTGTCAAAATGAAACCCAAAAGTTGAAGATGTTTCCCAAACAATTGTGTCGTTCTTCTTATTACCGTTTCTAGTTGTATACGTAAATTGCTGGAGATTACAACGTAGTGTAACATTAATTTCTGTACGGATTTCACAAAATTGTACTTGAAAATACTAGGAAATTATCTTCATCTCCTTCTGTAATTCATGATAGAATTGTTGTTTAATATAGGGAGGGCGAGCATTTCCAGTGGACTTATGTTGCATTTTCAATTTGCAGTTTTTTTAGTTTTTTTTTTTTGCACTTGTTTGTTGTTTTATACCATCTCTTTTACTTATTTTAATTTTTTTTTTTTTGCCCCAGCTTTTAAAAATAATCTACGTACTTTACAGAAGAATTATATTAGCTCTTAAACACATGATTTTGTGTTTTGAATTTTAAAAAAAATCGTTTTTCCAGGAATGTAGTCCTATGTTACGTAAGAAATGAATTAAAAAAACCAGGTAAAAATATTGTGCATTTATTATGAAAAACGTTATAAGTAGCCTATGGCAACATATAGTATTTTCCAAAAATCTGGCATACATCCAAAAAAGTTTTCGAATGGAACATCGAGTGATTGAGTGAATATTAACGTCGCACTGTTTAGTTACACGAGGGCTTTTGACGACGGACCTCGTAATTTTGAACCATGGTCAAGTGACGAGGACGACACAAGCGTTGGCACCACCTCTCCTAACTACCGCACCACACCAACGGAAGAATGTTTGAGCTCTTGACAGATTCAACATGCATTGCTCCCCTACAAAGTGGGTCTTCAGTGGTACTGGGCTCAAACTCATGACATGCAGGCCACGAGTCCATTACCTTGACCACTAGGTTACCGCGGCCACAATGGAACGTCAAACACATTAATAATTACTTCGCTACAGATATGAAATACATATGAAATACGCTCCGATTTTTTATATAATAAAATTAAGTAAAATGTAGACAATTGCCAACAATATGCATTTAAGGATTTAAATTCCCTTCGGTTACATTGCTCTTTATTTGTTTATTAATGCTAAATACTAATAATTTTTTGCGGCTAACATTATTGTAAGTGTACTTTTTTAACGTATGGTTAGAACATCTCAATAGTCACTGATAGTAAAAATATATCACTTAAGTTACAATAATTTATAAGAATATCATTTCATATTTTACTTCATTTTAAATTGAAAAAGAAAGTGAAGAATAAAAACACGGAAATAAAGATAGATAGATATAAGAAATTAGAACTATCTTTTTAATCGCCAGAATACAATGTAAGGTTTTAATAGTTACGAATGCAAAGATGATGTAAAAGCTAAAGAACGAATTGAGATATTTTTTAATCCAAAAGTATACACACAGCATACAGTAGTTCTCAATAAATAAATAAATTATGCTGTGCTCATTTTTCACACTTAGGTATATCAGATGATGGTAAATTAAGTTTAATACTGAATATGTAAGAAAATTTCTGTTCATTTGCAAGTTTTTCCGAAAAAATAACCAATCTATATCACATAAAAATCCTTTGATGTTCTTTGTAGGGAATTGTGCGTTGAAAATAAATGATTGATTTCATTCTATGTTAAAACAAGAGATTGTTTTAGAAACTTTACTGCTAAGATTTTTTTGCGTCTACAGATAACATCAATACGCTTTTTACGGTTGTAAAAGAAAAGAAAGTATAAAAGAAATATTTTATGCTACATACAACTGGAATAAGTTCTTGATAACAAAGGAAATAAAAGGGTTGACAATTTCGCAAAGTTTATTAAAAATTTTATCTATCCATCTTCTTGAAAGATGGTCTGAAGCTCTTTGATCAAAATAGGGCTATAAAAATATCTATAAAATAGTTTTTATAGATAAATAAAACTTCACTTCGACAATAAATCTGTTCAATCTAATCCATTTAACGCCATATTTCTAAAAAATCTATCTTAGACTGACATTAAATAAAAAAATAAAACAGGGATAAAGTAATTTTCTTTAAATATGTATGTAAAAACCTTATAAATAACTATAGACGAATACCATTTTTCAAATGAAAAGATTTTTTTTTTGTGAAAAAGTGAAATTGTTGATATAAGCTCGTTTAAATAAACTACAATAATGGTTTTTTGAAATTTACTTCTTGGAGTCCTTTAAAAGAAATTGAGAAAATTATTGTTATAAAGGCGTATTTTTCACTGGGCTCTTCAAACGAGAAAAAAAAGTCAACGTAGAAAGTATACTCTGAATTATTGAGAACAGTTCCACCACATCAAATTCAAGATTCGATCATTGGTAATTGCATTTTATACCATTATCTGCGTATCAAAATCCATTGACATTCATTCTTTTCTTTTCGAAAATTGAAAACAAATAATTTCGTTTATATAATCTTAAACCAACATTTTTTTCATATTATTTTGCTTTCTTCTATCTATTGTGATTTTTATTTTCATGTTTAATGTCTTTAGCTGTATACACTTATAAAAATTGCCGCAAACGAAAGTCATTTAAAATTCTCATTAATAAAATGCAGAATTTGAGGATAAGCGCATTAATGGAATGAGAATATTTCGCTAATTATGTTGATAAAAGGTTTCTACTATACAATTTAAATCATGATAAAACCTTAGAAATGAAGTAACAAAATTGAAACACAGCAACAGTTCGTCTTAAAGTATTTGTAAGGACAATACCGGTAGATTAAATCCATAGGAAATGTAGTCTAGTGTTTTGAAGAGCTTCGTGAAACCCAAAAAAGAGGGAGATATGTGACAAATACATTTTAGTTCCCATGAAGACTGTCATATAGGAAGATATTGAGGAGGGGTTATTGGTAAGCAGTTTTTCCAAAATTAAGACTTTTAAGCTGGGGTGACTCTGTGCTCCACTCGACCGCTCCCGAGTTACAACAACTGGCTGACAACCCCATGGAAGGAATTGAGTTTCGCATTGGAATCTGCTTTTCAAAGAATGTCTCAGAATGTCATTAATTGCCATATTAAAAGTATGCCTGCACATAGGAGTCCCTTTAAATAATGAATAAATAGATTTCTAAAAAATATCTTTGTTTCTTTAATCATTTGTTCATGTGGTACTTCTACCGTCCCAATTCTTTTCACTTGGCTGCGCGCGTTCAATCATTATATTACTATTTCATTTTGAAGAGCGTAGTGTTAGGGCAAGTAAAATAAACACTTAAAACAGTTTCGATTCGTTTCAGCTGCTACAAATTGTTTTTGTACTTTTGAAAAAAGATTGATATCTTAATACTCTATTGAAATATTTCAATTTAGTTACAAAGTGATTATAACATTTAAGTCAGTGCTTCTCAAACTTTCAATATTTGCGACCCAATTTTCATCGCGACCCTGTCACACTACAACTACGTATTAAATGCAATAAGAATATACTCTGACGGTAAAGCTACAATGCAACTTTAGTTATAAACTCCACAAATTATCAAGATAAATATGAAATTTTGTTTATGACAACCCATGAAAGTCACTAGTAATTACTAAACTTGTTTTTTTTTTAAATTTAGCATTGATAAATTAATTATCAAATACTTTTTGCCTTAATGATGCATTTATAAGTATCAGTGTGAATCCCCGCATTTTACTTTTGATTACGTCAGAATGTATTTTTTACTTTACTTCCTTTCAGTAAATTGATAATTATTTCAATGTTTTTGTTTTCGACTTTCTCGCGCCCCCACATTACGCCCTCCTAGGGGGCGCTGTGTAGCTTGAGAAACACTGATTTAAGTTTTAAAGATTAGTTGAACCTTAGTAGTTCTGTATTTATACACACACACACATGAAGTTATATTCAATTAAAGTAAATTCTATATAATTTTGTAGTTATTCCGCTTAAAAATGACAATATTTTTATACAATCAGGTTCATTATTGTATTTTAAATAAATAATACAGTATTACATGCACATATATAGCTTTTTTAAGAATATTTGAAACTTTTCGCATAACTGACTTTCTTTCATCAAAGCGCTTTATGCAATCCATCATATTTCAGAAGTTCTGACTCACCTTTTGTCTCAAATAATTTTCATTTCTTTTCCGAAACATTAAACTTTCTAGATGCATTTAATTTTGCAAATTCTCTCTTGCATTCTTGGCGTATTTGTTGAATAGTGTAATCTGTTCGTGTGTCCAAAATTTCCTTAGTAGACTGATAACGTTAAGAATAGTATAACAGGCATGGAATTCAAATGCAAAATGAAAATATAATAATATCATGTTTTAAAGTAAGAAACGAAAATTTTCACGCATATTAATTTGTTATAAAAGTTGCTTAATAAAAGGAAAGAGATTTTAGATAATGTGTGTTAGGTAATTCTTATAATTTTTCAAACAACATTCTTGTGTAAATTTTAATTAATTTCTTATTTTAAAATTAACAAGCATAATTTCTTCTGAAACGTTTGTATCAAATTAAACAGTTTAAACTTTTCAAAATTAGATTAAAAATTTACTTAAAATAGTTTTAGAAAGATTAACTAAGTTTTCTCAAATGAGAATGCACATACATATTTTTAAAATAATTTTGAATGTGTTTAATTGTGCCGTTATTACGTTATATTTAGAAGAATCCATACGACTCAAAAACAATATTGTTGCGAATTTTGTGTAAAATAGTGTAAATAATGGGTATGTGGATGTATAATGCATTTATATTACTCTATATATTATATTTAATTTATGTTAAAATTGTGTAATATTCGCAAGCAACACCGTCAATTACTTTATAAAGGCGATTCAATGGGAACTTGGCAAAATCTTGGCAACAGAGCCAAGTTGGCATTATATTTGAAGACCAATTTGGCAACCTTGTTGTCGACCATTTTTGACGAGTTCGGGACCCTCTGGAATCTTCTATAAACTTGTGGGAAAACCCACTAGTTTCCCGATCTATGACGTAAGCGCATCTTTCTCGAAGTTTCCGCCGGGTCTATAAATAGAACGATGCTCACCTAAACGAGTCAGTCTTGTTTCAACTAGTGATTAGGGAGTGTCGTTTTTACTAGCGATTAGTAAACTTGTCTTGACCGTGATCACCGATTAGCTCGGCTATGCTTGTGAATAATCTTTTACATACGTGTATTTTAGACACTGAATAATTGTGTCTGAGCGCTGTTGAAGCGGTGAAGACCTTCTGTGATTTATTCTGTGAATATTGTTGCTGCATCCTGTATTTCAAGGATTGTTTTTGCGATAATAAATTAGCATAGCTGTTAAAGAACTGTCTTGTTCTTTGTAACCGATTTGCATAAAATCCTCGAACCCCGATCAACGTAACAATATAATTAAATTCATTAAAAACTGTTTATAAATCAAAAAATATATTTTTTAAGAAGTGCGCAGCGATTTATATTAAAGAATGAAAGAATTCACTTCAATTTTTCAATGGAAAATACACTGAAACGAGAAGGAAAAATGGATTTTAGAAAATAAAAAAGCAACTTCGGACTCAGAGCCGAATAAGTAGGATTAAACTAATTTGATGGCGCCAACATTTTTCCTTTTTCCGGCTTGTAAACTAATAAGGAAAGAAAAAAATTCAATTTGAAAATAAATCTATAACGAGAAGAAACAAAACATGTAAAGGATACAATAAACTTTAAAATAAATAAATGAGAAGTTAACCAATTTAAGATTTGATAAATGTCATAGATTTACAGAAAAAGAATTCAAACAATTGTACTCACCGCAGAATTCAACCAAATGGAAATCTTATATATATATATATAAATATATATATATATAGTTATGCAATGGAGATAAATTCAAGGAATATTTTTCAGCTATAAACAATATTTTTTTTTGTTTATTAAAACAATATACTTTGAATTTTTCAAATCATCATCAAAAATTGTTTAATATAAATTTAATCTTAAGAAATGCGGTAAAAGATAAAAAATCTTTTTCATCTTGGAATGCGCTCCATAATCTTGTTTCTATCTTCGAATAAAATTAAAATATCGTCATATATTTATCAAAAATAATTGAATGGTAGAAATGAATTTCAATAGCAGCAAAATCTTAATTTAAATAAGCTTTTGAAAAGGATTTAAAATTCCATTAGGGAATATAAAGCTAAGCTAAGACCAATTTTGAAAAGTCTTATTCGAGAAATGAAAATAAGAAATAAGAAAGAAAATACTGTGGACGTTTTTAATGATTCAAATAAAAAGTTTAAAAAAAGAGGAAATTATAAATGAAAGAGAAAATTGAAGAAAAAAAATGAATATTAGAAACTGTGCAAAAAATTCTATTTTATTAAGAGTTTATTAACGAATAAAAAATCGATACACATTTAAAATTTACTTTAAAAAAATTAATGCGCTCATTACACAGAATAATAAAGGTCGATATGTTAAAAAAATTACGTAAGGATGATTGAAAACTAAAGAAATTTCGTAGGTATAGTGAAATTTTGTGAAAATTACTTCACAAAATATTTAAGTCAATTACAGGCTCAAGTTCGTTAATAACACTCACTGCATTTAGAAAAACGATAATATTTCTCAGAGAGAGTCCAGTTTTTCTGATTTAATGACCAATAATTTAAAATATCGTAAAAAGATTAGTAAACTCCAATAGTGTGATTATTTAACTAAAAATATTTAGTTTTCCATTATGAAAGTATTGATTTTCTCCCGAACATTTATTAATTCGATAATACAAATAAGTTAGAAATAAAATGGAAAACCAGTATCTGAAATACACGTACTTCATTTATTTATATAAACGAAAAAGCATTCAAGTTTTGTAAGTAAAATTATTGTATAAATTGTTAAAATTATGTTATTAAATCGTAAATGCATCTAAGTTAAGTTTCTGTAATATACTTCTAAATATTTAAAAACTGACTTTATTTCAAAAATAGTATCATTAAAAAATACAGATATTTTCTTTTATTGCTCTAGTAATTAAAAAATTCCTAATATTTTTATTTTTATTTTTAATGCACCTGGCAAGGTAGAGACAAGTATTCTTATGCCGTACAGAGATCCAAATTTAAAATACAATAATAACATAATAGAACACACAATAAGATAATTTACACTGAAAAGTATGTACAAAGAAGAATTACACAAAAAGAAAAAGGAAATGTATAAGTTATATATAAAAAAGGTTATGTCAATGTTAAGTCTGTAATTTGTTTAAAAGTAGGTTCCTAGCCTCCCAGTATCTTTAGAAAACAATATTCTGAGACAGCACTAGACGATAAAGATGACCAATATTCATCGCCATGTCATTGCAACCAAAGGGTTGCAAATAGGGCTAGCAGCACTACCAACTATTTGAAATTTGTGAAGGTGTGTTTATAAAGCCTTGGTTGGCAATATGTGTCAGCCGAAATCCAATAGAGTCCATGTTCCGTTCAATTCGTTGGAGACGCTACCAATCACGCGCGCGCGTGCTCTCTTGGAAACTAGGCAGTTACGTCTTCTAGAGCAGGACTGTGAGGTCTGATTTTAACTTTTGAAAACCTTTTATAGGACTGCTTTTGAGAACTCAGTGAGATTTGCTTTATTCGAAATCGAGAGCCCTGCCAAACGCGCCCCAATAATAAGGCCTTTTTCAAATGGTAAATGATTCCTAGTTTTTCCTATTTTACTTCATGCACGTGAAAAGCACTCTTACACCTTACTTATACTAGCATTCTAACCACGCGTGCACCACGTCATAAAAATGCATACATGATCACTAGCATGCATTCAAAAAGCAAATCTTAAAGGTTTTAATATATTGAGACCAGTGTGTATATGTTTAGAGACATAACTAATATATACTTATGCATGTGTTAATATTTTAGTTTTTTAAATTACCATTTGTATAAAAAATAATATTTGTACATATTTATATTAATATAAATAAATAGTTATATTAAATAACTACCTATATTTGTACATAGTTATTCATTAATATATTAAATTTATTAATAAAGACATCAGAGGGGGGAATAGCGTTGTGATATACATATATTTTAATGAAAAAAGAAGGGAAACGGCACGTTACGCATATTTGTTTACAAACCAAAACTCAAAAGTTATTTTTACAATTTTTTTTATTAAATCTACTTTTTTCTTTACATTTCAAAAAGGATTATAAAAATATTTTTTTTTATTTCAGTCATTTATTAATAATTGTATTTAAATAAAAGTAACAGCCAAAAATGTGAAATTTTTGTCATTTAAAAGTTTAAATTGCAAAGATTGCGAGTTATCATGTATCCATAGAAAATATATTCACAAGAAAGAAATGCTTTATGCAGAGGGAAAAGTTCTGTTTCTGCACTCATAAAAATTGTTTATCACATCTTATCCTATTTAAAACTTCTTGTTATAATTAAGCAGGTCCGAAACGATATAGTTCTAAAAATAAACATATGATAAACTAGTATAATAGTACAATGGCTTCATAAATATGCGTGTGATAACATCGTTTGAATATAACCCAAAAACTACATTTAAAAGATTTATTTAGAATACTAGATGAGTATATGTACACGAGTCAAAAAAATATACGTGCATATTTTTTTAAAAAAGTTTCTGTTTTATACGTTTTTTTTTTTTCTTCTTAATATATTAAATATTTTTTTTTTGTTTTAAATTTTCTCCTTATTCATTCAACTAATTCTGAACAAAAGCAATTTGACCCAAATAAAGAGTTCTTGGTCAAACCTTTTGTACATGTATGTGTGAGGTACTGCAATCTTGTTTTAATAATATTTTAAACCTTTTAATTGGTTGCACAGTTTATTAAATTCTCTTAAACTTATAAAATAATTTAACTATTTTCTATGTGTAATATGTTATTGGTTATTTTAAAGGCTTTATTTCAAATAAGGATTTGATTTACTGAACGTACAACTTCTATCAATCATGATTACACAATGGATTTATTGTGTTATTTTGATGCACTAAGAATTTTTGTGTGTTGATATATTTATTTTACAACACTTTTAGAACACTTGCATTCACATAATTTTTTATTGTTTTGATACTCTATATTTTTCTTTTAATCCTTACTTGTGTATGGCATTATCAAATAAAGAAAAAGGTAGATATTACAAAACATATTTAACCCTTCATCTTAATCCTAAACCTAAAAATTTGCTTAAGTGTTACTGTTCCATCCATTGAACGATGACTTACTATTTCACAATTTGACTTGGTAGATACAACATTACTTTAATTTTTAAGTTTAATATATGTAACAATTCATTGAACATGTTTTTAATATGTAATGGTCCTGGCCTTCAGAACTCGCGCGTAAGCTATTACTAGATGCCCACCTGACGGGAATAGCCGTAACCGAGACTCTCTGGAAAATCTCTCTGGCTCTTGTCTTCATTATGTAGCGTGCAAATCCTTCTTTGTCTTTGCCATGTAGCTGCAGCGTCTTTTGTCTTTGTTCTTTGTTTTGTCGTCCATTCCCTGTTGTGTGTCAAAATGTACAATAAGCTAGTTTTCCTACTACCAAAGATTGCTTCTTCAATAGCATCAGTATGCAACAGCAACAATCTAAAATACGATCATTAATGAATTCCTTGCATTTTCCACATTATTGTATACGAGGGATGATAAAAAAAAAGGTTACCAACCGCAGCATTTAAAAACTGCATTTTGTGGAGAAATTTTGTTTTCCCAGAGCGGAGACAAATGGCGGTACTTGTCATACAGCTGGTTTGCGGTTGGTAGTGAAAGTTCCCAGTCGGTTCAGGGTGATTGAAATGGCAAGAGCTTAGGAAATTGGCCTCGTTTGGAAATGTGAGCCATTATTGTATTTTTATGGACAAAGAAGTCAGATCGTGGAAGTTCATAGGGAAGGAGCAATAAGCGAACAACACGTAGCGAAATGGTTTCATTCTTTTAATCAGGCAGGCAGGATGTCGAAAACCGCAATATGACAGGGAGAGGCCAGCCAAGTTCTTCAATGACAGAAAATAACATGGCCCGAATTGAAGAAATGATTCAAAATGATTGATGGGTAACTCTGAGTGAAATCTCGTCAGAGGTGGGACTGAGCTATGGTAACGTGCAGCATATGTGCTGTCATATTCCATGATAGTGCTGTGAAAAAATCCACCGAGACCTGGCTCAATGAACAGAGACCTGATTTCTATTAAGACGGGTTAAGCAAGTTGGTTCTACGTTCTGATAAATGCCTAAATAGGCTTAGTGATTATGTCGAAATGTGATGCCTCTTAATTCCCTTTTGTATTTTCTGTCTATTGATATTAAATATTTCTTTATTAGACTTGTAATCTTTTTATCTGATCACCCCTCGCATACTAGGTAAAAATAGCACATTGATATAATTTTAGAGAGAAGTCAATAAAGAAAGTTGACACGTAAATGAATAAATGATGCAGGGTTGTGCGTGAAACATATCCCTAATTATTTAACTACAGCATCATTTTTCTACAAAAATAATTATTTTTAGATACGGAAGTGAAAAATTCTACCTTAATTTCTTATCAAACTCCTGATTAATTAGTTCTTCTATTAAATAGGATGTATATAGGAAGCATCATGATTTATTAGTAGGTCATTACGTAACGATAAATATGGCAAATGCATTTATTCCTCTCAGCATAATTTCTTATCTCGTTGCTTAATGGTGTTGATTTCATACTCCATTACTTTTCGAGAGAAATTATGACAGTTTATTACCTATTGTGGTTCACTAATGTATCTTTCTAATTAAAATATTTCACTGCTAAAATTGTATTGCTAACAATACATTATAGCCTTAGATAGAGAGATTAGTATGCATAAAGATAATATTTATAACAAACAACAGAAAAAATATATTAATGTGTTTCATAACCTTCTTAGTTTCCTTTTTTTTAGTATTTAAAATTTCATTTATATAATTATTTAAATTTTAAAAAGTATATATAAAAGAAAGGATAAGGAATAAAAGTTTAAGAAAGGATTTAACTGAGTAAATAATAATCGTTATTATGTGTGTGTGTGTTGTCTGCCCTTTTAAATTATAATTCTATATTTTTTAACTTTTAAATATCTGAAATGAAACTAATTTCACATGTTTGAATGCATTTTAAAGGAAAAAAGATAGTTAAGTTTTTTAGCCATATAAAACAACGTCACAAATAATTTTTTTAGGTAAATATACAAAAAAAAATCAAGTAGCAGCTAAATACTTCTCTATGATTAAATTATTACACGACAGCTTAACTTAAAGCTGTAATAATAAATGGTCACTATATCTCCTTGAGCCGTCCTTTTTTTACGAGAACTCCCGCTTTTCCATTAAGTTTGAGAACACTCCTATCTAGTAGACTAGAGAAGATATTAAAGTAGAATCACTTCTGCAACTTTTTTTCATTTACATAAGCAATTTCGATAAGTGAATGTATTCTCACTGGAAGTAGTGAATTCAATAGAATAGAATGAAATCACAAAATACAATCGCTAAGCATATTGATCTCATGCGTATTAAATATAATTTTATTTCCTTATGTAGACATCTAGGTAACAAAAAGTATCCCTGAATTTCCCTCCTTATGAAAAGAGGAAGGAATCCTTTATGAAGAAGTACATCATCGAATAAGTTTAATTCTAGTATGGAATCATTAATTGAAACAAAATAATTTATCACTTTAAAGTTAGAAAATTGCATACAAAAATATGTCTTGTTCGTTGTTTTTTTAAATATTTTTCCAGACGTGTGCAGCAAATGGTACTATGAAGAAAGAAAGTAAATCGACTCATGCTGTTTAATTCTCCGTGTCTATAATAAAAAGTGAAGTATACTTTATGTAAGAAACTCATTCTATATTGCCTCTCAAAGAAAGGTTCACTAAAATTTAAATTACTTAAATTGTAAATTTTTAAGAATTACAGAACAAAATAAAGTCTTACTATAATTTTAAGTGTTTAAAAATAATTTTCAATTCTTTTGGACTAGTCATAAAGTAATGAAAGACATAAAAATTTATTTTCTTAAATGCCATTTAATTATTCAGTAGCAGAAAACCAAATGAAATATTTGAATATAAAAAAGAATCTGATTTTAGAACTTTTAAAAAAGTACCTCACAATGTCCTTTGATTAAGTTTTGGATTTTAAAACTGCAATACATTGCTTTAAAATTGTTCACCAGCACTATAAAGAAATAATGGCGACAAAATCCATCTCCCGAGAGTTTCATATGATTATTACGCGCGACTGAAAATCTGTGTTAAAAATCAAATTTAAGATGAAGATTAAAAGCAGTTTAAAGAAAGATATTTCGCCCTGGATTAGTAAATATTTTGCATAACTACTTGCATAATACAACTTGTGTAGTTGATGTCCAGTGGATGAAGCTGATTTTTAAAAATTCTTGGGAAAAGGAAAAGAAAAATATAACAATATTTAAAAAATATCTAAATTTTGCAGAAATCATTATTAAAACTGAAAATTTTAGCAATATTTTTGAAAAACTTCAAAGCTATTAGAAAATAAAGTAATAAACTTATATAAATCAAAAGTATTACTAAAACAAAGTAGATGCATTTATCTAGAAAATGTTCTATGTTAAATTTTATTGCTGATTGAGCAAATATTATAAGAAACATGACATTGTTTATGAGACCATTATTTAAATAACAGGCTATAACTCAAAAAAAAATATTCAAACAATAAGAAATATTTTAGTACATTCTCTAGAAAATAATATAAATATCAGGTTCAAAAGTTTTAGTAAAGTACACTTGTAACATTTTTAATATATAAGGCATGCCATTATAGATTTCGAACAATTTAAATGCCCAATTCCTGTTTTCCTGATTTATGAAATAGACTGTAACTTGGCCTCTAGGTAACGTAGAAAAAAAAAGCAAAGTTTGTTTTGTAAACCCTCTATTCAAAAAATTTTAAAAAAATTAAAAAATATCTGTTTTGACCGAATTTGGTCATTTTCAACGCGTGTTCGGATATCTTAAATAAATACAGTTAATTCAATAAAAAATAATATTTAAACGCATTAATGATTAATTTAATCACGGTTTAATTTTTGATTTAATTAATGGAAATTCAAATAATCACATACATCCATGGATCAAAGGAACTAAACAAGTCTGCCTTTTATATTAAACGAAAAAACGTCATCTTTATAAACATTACTTCAAAATCAATTTAATAGAACTGTGAAAATCTTCGAAACAACAACTCGTCAATACTATTTGGTAGTAGCATTTGTTTTTGGTATGGAGTTTTATTTAAATCTAACTATCAGATTCACACATAAATATATTTTGATATATTTCAAAAACTTCTAGGCAAGCAATTATCTTAAATAAAAAGGAATAGAACAGAAAATTATTTACTTAGGCAAAGTATTTTCAAAATTCAAACAAATAAATTTTTCTCTTTTTTTATGTGTTTATTTTATTTATTAACTTTCGTTTTTACTAATTAGTACCGTTTGAATCTAAATGGAATACTACTATTTTTTAAGAAATCATTTTTGATTTATAAATACACATGATTTTTATTATATATATTTTTGGGATTCCAAAACGATAACTCAGAAATTCTGCTAGTAAATTGTATGAATATTTGTGGTACTTTTCTGTTTCGTTGGCGCAAGCTATAAATTTGCCAAAAATGATACAACTTACGCCAAACGGAATATTCTCTCTGGTAACCTTTCACACGACATTTGTAAAACAGGTCGAGGTCTTTTCTTATCAATAACGTCTTTTTCATAATACCTCGAAAATGGATGAAAAACCAATGAGAACTCACATTTATTAACTTTTTTCATCTGTATGTTGTCTGTTGTCGCCAATAAAGCTTGCTTGGCAAGATTTGCGCTAACGAAAAGAAAAATATCACATTTGTTTATATTTAATTACAAAAAATAAAAGCTGTATCAAAAAAGAATGTATACCCTTTGAAAAAGAAGCGTTTAAATCAATATATCCCGCAATTTAATTGAAAAGAGACATGATTTATTGCCTCTACTGAAATTGCTAACATAAGAAACACTTTGTGAAAATATTTTTTGATATTTGAATAACTTATTAATTATATGTTTTTGATGTAATGCAATTTCTTTTTGAAAAACAGCTAGAGAAAATAAAGTTTTGCAATACGTTACGATTTCCCTGTGCCTTTTTGCAAAGTGGTAATAAATGACCTGCTACTATCTATTGTTGAGTTTCTTTTGAATTTATCCAATTTATTTCATAGCTGAAAGAGGCCTAAATCGCTCGGTTATATTTCATCCATTCTCTAAAGAAAGTGAAAAGGATTCTCTGAAAGCCAAACAAATATTTGTAAAAGAACTGTAAAATATTTCAATGAATCAGAACTATTACATGAATAAATGATTTATTGCACTGTTTAGTTAAAAAAATCAAGTATTAAACATTCAATTCTAAATTTAGATTAAAGCAAAAAAAAAGATGCATCAAAATGAGAAGACTTCAATTAATTTTAATTTTTCTGCTATTAAAAATAATTTTTATTTTTGTTCTGAAAAACATTTTGATGGGAAAACATTGAAACAACGACAGTTAAATAACTATTATCTATCGCTGTTTTTTTTCTTTTATCATTTCATAATGGATAATCTACAAAAATAGTAGCACAAAAAATGTTTTTTATAAAAATTGTTATATGCTACATTGAACAAAAGTTTTATACACCGAATTTTTAGCTTTAAATGTCAAAACTAAGGAAATATTTAACTTTTCTAACAATCAATTAACTGAAATTATATATTATCTTTTAATATATTATCTTATATTAATATATTATTAATATAAATAATATATTATCTTATTTTAAAAAGTTAGATAATTTTATCTTTTCTTGTTTTATCAAACATTGACTGCACAAAAAATTGTAAATTGATAATCTCTTGATATAATGATAGTTACTGATAATCTCTTGACCTATGGTCTTCAGCATCTAAACAGGTGCTGAAAATGATGATTTTTTTAATAAATAAAGATGTAATAATTTGTCATTAGCTCCTTCTTTTTGGAAATTATAAATTAACTATTATTTAAAAAAAAGGTCATACAGTCCTTGTGAGGGAACAAATATTGTATATTACATGTTTTACATTAGATAATGTCGTTTCTGCGTATATCGATATTCGTAAGTCAGCGCTTCTCAAACTGTAGGGGGAGTTCGTCTTGGAGGGCCTCCTCTGTAGGGGTAAGGGGTGAGCAGATCGAAAAGTTTGGATCGATTCTTCCAAAAATTACTAATTTACTGAAAGGAAACTAAGCAAAATACATGCTGACATAATAAAAAAGAAAACATACAGTTCCATTGATATAATACACTTACGAATGTATCAGTGATGCATAATGTATTTGATAGTTAATCTAACTATACTAAGGTAAGAAAAGGTTAATAATTACCAGTGACCTTACGAGCATGTCATTAAATTATGTACAAAATTTAATACTTATTTTGATTATTTGTAATGTTTATAATCCAAGTCGTATTAATGTCGCTAGTATCCAGGACTGAATGAAGAGTAGTAGGAAACACTTTAAAATTATGTGTCATTCGTCTTCCCTCGTAATCGCGGAAGTGTAGCAGAATATTCAACATGGCAACTCCATGTTAGATCTGCACCAAGGAGGAAAGGAGGGCGGTGTGGAAGGTGCGATAACTGAAGAAATAATTCTTCCCATCTAAGTGCAGTACGGTGATATCTAGATACCACGATGCAATCTCTACGAATGAATAGAGTGCTTCAAACAGAGAAGAACGTCTTTATGTGAGGACGAAAGATAGGGCAGTCCATCGACATCAACTACTAAGAGTCGTCATTGTAAAGGGTATAATAATGGAATTGATGTCTAGTATCTAGCGCAGGTATAGCAACTTCTGCAAACCAAAAGCGAATAACTTCCCTCATTTCCTCCTTGGTGCAGATCGATAATAGAGCTGACATATTGAACAACATCTCCGTTGTTTATCCACGACTAACCAGTCATGATGTTTCGGAGATATTCGTTCCGAGTGTTAGGGCCATTGCAATCTGCATTGTTTGAAACTCCCTTAGACCAGCCGCCTTAAGCTTCACTTGCAAAAGGAAGAGAAATACTGATAGTTTACCTTCTCCCACAGCAGTTAAATACACTCTTGTCTTAATCACGTGGCTTTCATGTTATCCAGACAAGTTCATTGAAAAATGTGCAGGTGTTCATAATGTTTTGGTTCCACGGTGTATATATATCCTTGTTAACTATACTTATGTCCAAAATTAAGATCACAAACATAAAATCTGGAAAAACTTATGTACTATTTACTTTGTTGCTTCGAAGTTTGACACAGAGACATATTTCAACGTCAGAAAGAGTATAGTAACATGACAATATGGAAAATGTTTTAATTCTGAATTAAGATATAAGTCATATCAGAAAGTGTGAAATGATGAATCAGTGATAAAGCATTCACCTCGGGAAAATATGGAGTATGTCCACTGTGTGAACTGCTATTCAGGCCTCACAAAGAGGTGCTATACTGTTTATAAGGGTGACAATAAGTACTTGTGGCAACCATGTTCTTTTTTCTAAAAGCTAGATTTTTTTTCTCGGAGGGGAGCTACGCTAAGAAATGGCTTTGCATAGATCTTCCCAAACATATTTAATGGAATTTGGCTCCGGAGACGAGGGTTAATCCATACGGTGAATATCAGCTCATTCATTAAATTTATCAAAATTGGGAGTTCTGTGTGGCCGTGCATAATCATTCATAAATATATAGCCCGAGCCCATACCAATCAGAAAAAATCACATAGGTCTTCCAGGATCTCCTCCCTATAAAGTTGTGAGTTGAAATAACCCGCATCGGAAACTTACAGTGGTGTATGACAACTCAACATTATGCCACTCCACACAAGAATTCCTTTGCCATTGAATCTGTCGATTTGTTACGCGATGAAAGCAAGCTCCATTTTCTCTCCAGGGGAAAACTCGACGAGAATCACTTTGTCTGGTACATTTAGACTAATCTGTGAAAGAACATTACCCCACTCTTGTGGTATTCATGACTGATGCTTTTACAATACTCTGTCTTTCATGTTGGATGCAGTCAAAGTAAAGCACGAGACTTAACGCCGCAATTCTCTGCAAGATGGCTGCAGACTGTTTGACGGGAAACTCTTCTTTAAGATACAGAAGAAAGGTCACGGGTAGCCTGAGGAGTCATTTTTTTCATGTCTTTGTGCACTTAATGCCAAGTAGCGATTATGCGCAGATGTCTACAATCTTGACCGACATTTCTGGGGATAGTACAACTTGTTTAGATTTGATTACATAAAAATGAGACCACATCGGGCTATTTGTCACCATCGAGCCACATCTGCTTTAAACTGGCCAGTTTTAAGCCTCCCAATATCTCTCTATCTCAAAAAATCACCTAAATGATTATGAGAAGTCATTCTCACAACAAACATACAAACATGTTTACTTTAATGCAATATTCACAAAACTGGTTGTAAAATTTCCCATATGCTTGAACAGTCTCAATCCAGTAGTTCTGCAAAAACTAACACTAAACAACATTCTTTTCCTAAAGTGAGGTTGATATTGTATACTGCTCATTTCTTAAAATATATAAAACACATATTTTATCAGTTTTCTGTAGGCATTTTAAAATTATAACGAAAAGCATGTTTATAATCCTAATTTTGGGCATGAGTATACTTTACAAAGCCGCAATTTTGTGCATTGAGTAAAGTGTTGTGAATTTTGCTCGTAGACATTTCAGCAAATAAACATTTAAACATCCCAAAGAAAAAATAAAAATGTTCGACGAATAAAGTTTCCCATTCTGTGTAAAAAAACGTACAGAATACTTATGAAGGATATGAAAAACAGTTTTGAGGAAATTTATATCTATATCTTCTAATTTTTTCGGAAGATAGCTCCTTTTAACTTTATTTTCCGAATATTTCTGGACACTAATAGGAAGGAAAGGGTGATATCCCCTTAACTCTCCTGAGATCTTATTACGTCGTTCATAGGCATTCGTTTTTACTCCAAAGTAGATCATAAAAGATTATCGGAAGAAAGGTTTTATGATCAAAGAAAAGTTTTATCTCGTAAAAAAACTTGATAACACAATATACAGTGTTTAAAAAATTTATTTAAAGAGTCAAAGAAATATTGCCTTTTCGAAATTTTATAGCTTTAATTTTGAGCTCCAGTTTAAGGATAAGTATGAAATAAATGTATGGCTGTAATTAAATTATATGTAAGCGACAAATCTTCCCATACAAAGCATGTTATTTATAGATATCTCTCTAACCTGTAGGTAAAGCTTGTCTTAACAGGTTAGATATATTTCTAAGCTATTAAGTAAATTGTCCACAAAAGGGCAATTTACTTAATGTGAGGGAAATGAATAGGTGCAAAGAGTTTATTTCTCTAGAATTGTGTAGAGATGCAACATGTCTAACTAAAACAGCTAAGATCTTTCAGTATGAATGAATTCACACATACAGAAAAAAAGAACATATTTATGCACTAATTAGCTCGTAGTTGCATACATATATATATAAGCAAGCCGTATATTATATGTATGTGAGTACCCTGTTGAGAAGGGCTTCATAAACGTTAGGGAAAGACACAAATCCTTCTCCCTACCCAATTCAGAAGGGAAAGCAATTCTTCCACCACATTATTTGTTTCTATTCATAAAATGGGGAGTGCTCTTTCTCAATCCAGACGCATTGCTTAAACCTTTCGTGGGCCTTGGGAAGATTCCTTTCTACATGATCCTACAAAATACACCTGTGGGAAGCACAAAATCTATTACAATAAATTGGCCTAGCTGTTATAACGATGGGAAGATTAATGCCTGCTTCAGTTTTGTGCTGCTGCACATAATCCAGTAATTTGGACATCAGTAAATCGGACAAAAAAAGATGGTACTAAAGAAGAAGTACCTTGTCCAAAAGCTGTTGCTGTATGTACTGGTGCCATGGGAAGGGCTGACCACTTAAATCAGAGAAAAGAAAGATACCGAATAAGAAGTGAATCAATAAAATGGTGGCATCATATATTTTATTTTCTTATTGCCCTTGTCATGATAAATAGATTCACATCAGTCAAGGATCAGTGAAACAGAAGTTTAGACCATATAGCATTCGCAGCACCGTCAGTTAATGCGTAAATATTCCTCAAGAAAAGTGTAGTGACGGTTACTAGTTTCCACAAACAAGTGTGTTAAACCAGGATATAGTATACTACTCCAGTGTGTGAAATCATTCGACAGAGATGGTTTTCACCCAGATTGATGAAATGTAGCAAAAGGGACAGAAAGTGGCACCTTTCAGGCGTGCAGATTGTGATGTCCCTTGTAGCACGCAACATGTTTCTGACACTTAGCGGCAACAAATTACCGTAAAATTTTACGTTATGATTTGCAATGGTCTTTGGGAAGTAATTTCAATTTGAATTTTAAATGCAACATAAAATTTGGCAAAATAAAATGGTTTACTTAAATGTGATGGTTTAATTACACAAACATAGTTGGCATAACAGGCCCAATGGTGGTTCACCGTGTAACACCAAAATACCTGAATAAGATGAAGACTCTTAAATCAAAATCGCAGTGGATTTGGATGTTTGAGCCTCGGTATTTGGAGAATCTGCGGAAATATACACAGAATGAGATGCGTATGCATACAAATACACCTTGACAACAAATGCTAATCAAGTTCAACTATTATTTAATACTTGTCACACTGGCATACCATCACGGGTTCCTTTTAATGTTTTGTGAAAATCCGTATAGCCACAGTACTTCCTTACAATCCTCGCACTTTATGTAAGTGATGAACTCTATTTCGAACTAGAACCAGTCGTAACACCCGTGGCTGCGGTAGGCTAGTGGTCATAGTCATGAACTCGTCTTCGGTGTCGTCGTATAGAGGGTTCAAGTTTGATTCCCCTGAATATTTTCCTTATAGAGGGGTTGATGCAGTCCTCACGTTGGCAAGGTATGGTAATTAAGAGAGTGAGACGCTAACTCAGGTGTCATCTTTATTGCTTGACCATGGTTTAAAATTAGGAGTTCCGTCGCTAACAGCCCTCGAATTATCTTAGAGGGTGACATTAATAAACACTCACACACTCCGATCAAGGCATCGTGTTTTAAATCACTTAGGTCAGTGCTTCTCAAGCTTTATTTGAGACCCAATATTCAATCATACTTTTCATCGAGCTAACCCCCCTCCCTCTCCATACAAATAACAATGCATTCAATTCAATAATACTATTCTTTGACGGTGAAGCTACAGCATGACTTTAACCTCTTAAGTACCATCGTCGTATATATACGTCTCACTCAATCGGTGCGTTAAATGTCAATGATATATATATGCGTCTTTCAGAAGTATGATCTTTTATGTGCATTGCTATATATAAAATTATTCCGAAGGCTTTGGAATGCAGCAAAAGAATCTTGACACTGTTTACGAAGGATTTCCTTATTTATTCCTTTTCTTTCCCTCCCCCCAATACATCACATGCGTGCGAATACGTGGATAACGGAGGCATTGGGGAGCAAATCGCGTAACTTTTAATCAGCAGTGAAGTGATTATTTATAAACTGAACAAATTATCAAGATAATCGCTAATTTTTGTATATAATTTTATATGCGACACGCCCATGGGGTTACTGGTAATTATTAATTTTTGTTCTTAACTTAGTATTGTTAAATCAATTATAAAATACGTTGTGCAGTACTGATACATTTATAAGTATACTATATCAGTGTAAACGTTAATTTTATTTCTTATTATGTCAGAATATATTTTCTTTATTTTCACTGAATTAGTATTTTTTTAAAATAATCTTTTCTTTTCAACTTTTCAATATGCTCGCCCCTCCCCTCTTGTAGAGGTATTGTGCCCTCCTCGGGGGGGACGCGCTCCCTAGTTTGAGAAACATTTGTCTTAGGTCGTTATTAGGTATTTTTATGCCATTAAGAGTTCTAACAATTGATAGGATGATCTCTCGTCTTATAGGTATACAGTAATACACTAATAGAGGCAACCAAAAGCACGCATGGGAAACATACTGTGCAATTCCAATAAAAAAAGTCATCTGTTCTCTGTATTTCTTTTTTTTTTCGGTATTCGAATTTGTCTGGAATATGAAATAGCACATAACACTGTAAAAATAAAAAAAATCGTGTACTAAACGAAATAATGAGAAAGATTTGATTCCAAATAGGGTTGTCGAAATTTATTATTAAGAACAAATTTGTTAAAATTTCAACAACTCATATAATATTTTACTTATGCTGTACATAGACAAGCATTGCAGTAAGCAAAAGATTCAGACCTATATGCGAGTTAGACTAATATATTGATATAATACTCGGGAATTTGAGAACCACAGTTCCTTAGAAAACGGATATAAGAATATAAAGCTGAATTCTTTTAAATAAATTCTACAGCAAGCAATGATATTTTCCAAATGCTATGAGTCGTTTCCTGTATCAGTCATATAAATCATAGCTTTGAAAAAATTTGGAATAGAAATGCTTATAGAAGGATACTGGTAATCTCTCGGATATCACATTTCTAAAAAAATATTTCCACATTGAAAATAAGTCGCTGGAAACCAGACTTATTCCAATTCATAAGGATCAGGGGGAAAAACTTTATCCAGCATTGGTGGAATTTTTAGCGGATATTTTTCCAAGATTTAAGGAGACATAAAAAAATTGAGATGTCGTAAATATACTCCCAGGACGAAAAATCACTAAAATAAGTATTTTATATGATTTCTTAACTAGGGCTGCGTCAGGGTATAAATTTCTTCTTTCCCACTTCCTTTAAATCAAATGAATTTATATTTTAACATAATGCCAAGCCCAAATTAAATTACAAAGAGAAAAGAGTGCACTTAAATTCTCTCATATTCATTCTTGCTACGGATATATGAAAGAGAAAAAGAAAAATAGTATTTTATCCTTGACATTAGCTAAAATTTTTATGATATAGAGCAATGGTTCCCAAAGTGATCACTAAGAACCCTTAGTTATCTCCAATATGATTCAGGGAGTCCCTGTACAACTCCAGAGAGTCCACAAGGTTTAATATAAAATAATAAAATTGTGAACCATTTTTACTATTATTGAAATCTAAATAAATAATAATAATTAAAATAGTAGCGATTTTTACCTCCTGAGTAAAATATAAATATAGGGGGTGCTTAAAATACAAAATCTTACTTAACTCTTATCTGCCGACGGTACTTATAAGTACCACTTACTTTAAAATTACTTAGAATAACCATTTTTAAGAATACTTTGATGGTATTTAGCAGGATTATTCTTTTAACTCCACTTTTCCAAGATATATGACAGCACGTGTTCTATGATAAGTATAGATTTATTGCAGAAGTTGCGTTTTCAACTGACATTTTGATCGGATTGCGAAGATTGTCATTTTTGTTCCAAAAAAGTAGTTACTGTCAAAAGGTAAGTATCTTATTTTTTTATGTTAATAAAGACCTTAGAAAACGATTTGACTATTTATTTTAAGTAAACAGTGTATATGAAATTAATTTTACAGTTGAATATATTTAATTAACTAATTAGATCGAACGAATTAAATTTCTCAAAGTTGACTATTTTGTTTTTGTATATCCCTTAATTTTCAATAAAGTGATTTAAAAAAATGCATGAAAAAACCTGCAGTAAATTAGAATGCGGTAGATAAACGGTTAAGCATACTGAGAGATAGGTAATACCTTTTGTGAGTGAACATGACAAAACTTATTTCTACTGATATATCACTTGTAATAACAGTGGCGTGTGTCTATTGTTTTATTGTTATTACTAACACTTAGTGTTTAATTTACTTCAATTATTTTAAGCTTTCAATTTCCATCGACACGCTTTCAACAATATAGCAATAAAATAATAACGAAATAAGAATAAAAAACTGAAATAATCCTCTAAAAGCTGAAATAATAATAAAAAACACTGACACACGCCCATGTTTTAATATTTCTAGATGGCATCAGCTACTTAATAACAGGCATAGCACGATACGAGACAGACGGCTGAAAACAGGTTTATACAGAAACGCAATAACGCTGTTTCATGCACTAACTTGTCTACAACATAAGCATAAACTATAAAAGAATCGTACATCGTATATCTAATCAACAATTAAGTTCCATGTTACTCTAATACGAAGTATATAAATAAATTTTCCTAGTCTTAGACGAAAAAAGTTTAAATGATTAGTTAGAAGTTTGGGTAAAGTTAAATTTTTTGTATTGTTACACAAATAGTGTACTTTTGTTACGTAAGAATATTTGAATAACATTGATTTCTTTTGAAAAAATTACATTTTTCAATGTAGTAATCCCATAACGTAAGTTAAGTGATTACTTTTTCTTTTTAAAAACTTAGAAAGAGATCGTATGTTTTTTTAAAAAAAAATACAGATGTTTTTTTGAAAGAAATTAATTATTGAAAATTATATTTTATTCAAAAATAGCATGACATTTTATCCTTACGTCAAATAATTAATCAAAAGGTTTTTACTAAAAAGTTAATAATGACTAACAGCAGTTTGTTGCAAATAAAACATTTGATGTGTAAAAGTTTTCATATATCCTTTTTAGTCTTTTTCAGTGCGAGAGAGCTGGAAAGAAAATGCAGACAATACAGTACACAAATAGTACTTCTTCAGCAAAATGTGTTTTTTTTATTTGTAATTTTTATACCATGCATTTACGTTGGGTTCACTGGGGGTCCATGGGCAAGTCTTGACATTATAAAGGGACCCATGGGTCAAAAAAGTATGGGAACCACTGATATAGAGCAATGTATTTCTCTTTTCGATAGAAAATTGAAGAATTACCATCTCTTTACAGTAAATTTTAAACTGAGATATGTTCTTTATTAAGTTCATTTTATACTCTTCCTGTTCTTTAACATTAAAAAAAGATATATTTATATCTAAAACTACTAGCCATAAAAGTTTCAACACCAAATAATCAAACTACTTATTATATGTATACAGCACATTATGAATTCCCTGCTTAACAAGTACCGTAAAATCCGGCATTAAACGCACACTTATAACACAAAAAATAAGATCGAAATTTACGAATGCATGTTATACGCCGGATAAAAAAAGGATATCTTTAAAAATAAAAGAAGAGATGAGCCTTGAAAAAAAAAATTAAACTTCTACATATACCGAAATACTGATTATTTGAAAGAAATGACCTATCTTATGAACTTAAAGTGCTGTAGTTCTAGAAGTATATTATTTTTTCAAATGTCTGGGGATAAAATAAATGACTTCAAAATTTCAGGTATTTTTATAAAAAGAAGGATGCGCGTTTTACAGTGATATATCTTAAAATAAAATAAAAATGCAGCTTGAAAGTATAGGCGCTCCCGCATTAAACGACGAATTTTACTGTAATTACATTATTGGCATACAACTTTATATGCTATTTGAACACTGCCTTTTTTTAATAACATGTATTTGTTTCAATCATTTACATATTATTAATGCGTTTTTTTACACTATCATTGCTATCCTCAGCCCATGAACATAGTTGCAACGTAAAACTTAACTGACACACATAAATTTAATTTCTTTATTGTATAAATTGCGTTATTTTGTTTGTTTAAAGATAATTTACATTATTTTAGTTATTAGAATTGTAATTATTTTATAAACATTCGCATATCAAAATATATATCATTTTTGAACTCCTTGCTTGTGTCGTCTAATTCTATTTCTAGATTTGCAAACCCAAATTGACTCCTGGCGAGAAAAAAAAATCAGTGTATCAATCTATTTCAGGAGAAAAGATAGTTACTTGGTATACCAGTGAGTTGGAAATTAAAAAAGATTTATCAAATTTTCATAATGTAAAACATATTGATGTGTAGTATTACTGTTTGTTGTTAATGTATTTTACTTGATTTCAAAGTAACAATACCATTAACTCCTTAGTTGCCACTGACGTAATTATCCGTCTCTCTCAACCGAAGCCCCAGACGTATATATACGTCTTTCCGAAATACGATTCTTTTCTTTGCGTTGGTATCATTACAAAAAAATCCAAATGTTTTCGTTTGTAATCAAATGATTTTTTGTTTAGTGTTTGCGAAGGATTTACTTATTTCAGAGATAAATTTGTCTGTAATGGTGCCTTTTCTTTTCCCTCCACCACACACAAGCGCCTGTGCGAAAATCAATGACGCTGGAGAAAGAATGGTGTATTTTTTAATCGACAGTTAAGGGGTTAAAATTTTTTCCATACAATTGAAGAATTTTGAAAAAAATATGATTCAAATTCAATTAATTTTTCAGGTGTGTGAAAAGAATACATTTAGTAATCATTTCCAAAACTTTGATTTTTCTAAAAAATAAGTTTTTCTTAAGCTGGTTATTGTTGTAATAAAAATTTTAATTAGAAGAAATTGTCCATTCTTGGAATCGTTTTCTTAAATATATTCCAATGATAAGGAGTTAAACTATAGCTACTGATATGAATAGCTGTTTTAAAAAAATGATAATTACAAAGCAAGATTTTTGAGATTTAAAAATATATATTTTTATTTTACAGGTAAAGTACATGTGATACAGAAGATACAGATGTGAAGAGTCACCACACATTTGATGGATTATGTATTTTTTAGTCAAAATTTTCCCTTATTATGCATTAATTCCAAGACGAGAAATAAACATCCAATTAGGAGTAGAAAACAAGAAAACTATCATTGAATAAATACAACATGTAATATAGTTGTATATATGAAACAACATAACTATTAATTAAATAAGTACGAAACATTGCGCTCTATTTTTACAAGACGCATATTTTTTTGTAAGAATTTTTTTAATTAATCAGAGTTTTTTGTGCTAAAAGGCTTTTCAATTACATCATAATTTTATGCAGTTATATATATAAAAGAGCTACAAGAATCATTGCATCGTAAAATCTTGAAGACTACTCGAAACAAAATCTGTTCCTTTTGTAACAATGCACGATAATTTATATTGATATAATTTTTGAAATGTTTTTAAATATTCGAAATATTACATTTATAATTGTACAAAGACTATAAATTTAATCCTTCTTCAAAACTACACACGCATATGTCAGTTGGCTTATCAGAAACTCAAACAATCTGTTAAAAGAAAATAAAAGCTATAAATAAGTTTTAAAAAAACACCCTTTTATAATTAATTGAACTACGTTATAACTTAATCTTTTTATCACCAAATCTGGAATTAGTCACCAGATGCTGGATTGGAATTGAAAATGAGAAATTGTTAATCCTGATCAGGACAATGGAACAAAGTATTAAATCATTGTGTTGTCATCGCGGTCCTAGGAAAGTGAACAAAATTTCGAAATAATCTGACCTTTTAAAGTGGCTAATAATTCATTTCAAAGAATCCGTTACATACAAGTGCAGCTTATGAAAGGAAGTTAAAAACATGATTACTAGAAGCATTACGGCACGATGAATGTAACCAATGAACCTCTAAATGTTACTAACATCTATAAAATTCTGTTGACTTTGAAAAACCGTTCCCACAATTGGAGTTCGACTCTGAAAAATGTTCCTACTATAGCGGACCAAGCATACATCATCATAATATTTTACAGCTTAATTATTGTGATAAGCATCTTTGGAAATGTGCTGGTGTGCAACATCGTTGCTCAAAACAGAAAAATGAGAAGCTCTACCTACGTCTTCATAGCAAACTTAGCGTTATCTGACTTCCTGATGACTGTTCTGAACATACCATTCAACGTCGCAAGAATCCTCCTTGACCATTGGCCATTCGGAAGCTTCATGTGTTCGTTTGTACCTCTAGTTCAAGTTACATCAGTCTATGTGTCCACTTTCACAATGACCTGCATAGCTGTTGACAGGTATAGAATAATAAGTAAGCCTTTGGAACCAAGACTCAGGAGTATGCAGGTAAGTTTTATGACGATACGTAGAAATTTTCAAAAAACACATCACATAATAAATTTCACATATGTCTCTCTTTTCGTTTTAAAACACATTTTAAAATATTTTTTTGGCTGAATAAAAATAATATTTTGAAAAATGAGTGCTATACGAAATAAATCACACATTGAGAAATAAAATAAACTGCGTCACATATAAACCAAAATATAAAACTCAGAAAAGTATAAAGATTAAGAAACACAATAACTGTATAATAACACAATATCTAAACTAAACTAAACTCAGAGGCTCAACATCCGAATGGAGGAACAAGGCCTACTCTCAGTTTTTGTGACTTTGGGCACTGAGGTGCATGAGAAGATGTTCCGGTCTGGTGGTCAGACTGAAGCGAAACCAACAGTATTTAGTGCCCAAGAAAGCTTGGCTCTCCTTCATCGAAACACTGAAGGAAGGAAAAGCTGAGTAGAACTTGGCCAGCCCGGGTTGGGGCAACATTTACGAAAATTTAAAAAAAGCGTTTACAGATCATTAAGAAAAATGATAAAACTGAAAACAGAAACCAGAGTTCATTGTAAACATTTCTCGTTTGAACATTTATTTTTGTAAAATAAAAATTAATTTATCAGAATAATTTAACAGATATATCAAGATAAAAAAATAAGTATAACAGATATATAGAGACCCAATTTTAAACTCGCAAATTGTAAGATCTTGCAGAAATGTTTGCTATCAAAACTCAATTTGCCTAAAGGCCTTACTGATTTCTTTTGATGACAGGATGCAGGTAAATTAATTTTAAGTCTCAAATATATTCAAATCTTATTTGACTTTTTATATTTTTTAAATATATTATTTTTTGAACCTTTTATTGAACATATATACATATTTCTGTACCTGGTAATAAAAACTTACAATTTAATAATATTCTCAAAAGAAATGCCATACATTTTGGTGTTGTTTTTTGTTCTTATATAACTGCATTCATTTTTTTAAATATCTAACACGAAAAAATTCATATCGATTTTATAAAAGGTACAATATTACTGCTGTAAAATTAATCAAGAAATATTGACAAAAACAAAAACATAGATTACAATACAGCAACCAAATTTTTAGAGCCTTTATTTACTTGGATTGACATTAAAAAATAAAAGGTTTCTCATGATCATAAGGAAAGAGATGCGAAGCAATGTGAGCATATTTTCTAATATTTCTTTTAAAATATTATAAAAATACAATTTTTATATTATCCATATGCAGGTAAGTTATTTGAATAAATCATCACGTATTGATTTAATTGAGCTATTGGTGGTTTGAATTAGATTATTCTAAATCAATTTTTATAGATTCAAAATGAAGTTCTTAATTGTAAAATAAATTCCCAGGAATCCAATCTTCACAAAAATATTATTTGACCTTGAAAAAGGTTCCCGACAAGTCCAGCTAGTTTTATTTTGATGCAATAAATATCTGTGAAAATTATATGGTTGCTCGGCTAGTAATGGAGTAATAAACATTATTGAGTAAGAGACAAATGAAAAAGAAATAATAGCATTAACTATCAGAAATAATAACATTAACAAGATAGATTTAATAGGCGATTTATATAATGCGGAAATAAAATAAATTAACAACAGAATTATATTTATACAAATATATTAACGGAAAAATTCATTTAGGAAAAATAAATTTCCATAAAAATATTGCGATAAGTATCTTAATTGTAAGGCTAAAGATTTATTAGCAAAATAATATATGCAATAGTAGATTTCTCTATTCAGGTAATTCGTTATAAAATAAGATTTTTCTTGTAAAATAATTAAAGAATGTTACTCAGTTCATTTTAGCAATCAAGCATTTGTGACAAATAATATATATAGGTAAGATACTTATACATAATAACCTATCTTTATCTCATTTAGCTATGTACATTTTATCTTCTAAAAAGGTAAATATCTAAGCTCATATGTACGAGGGTTGGAAGTTTAATAATGGCAACAATTTATTTACATGGAACACAAAAGTGATTCATATCACCATGTTTTACATAGCTTCAATATAGTCGCCAGCATTGTGTATAACCCTGTAATGCCTGTCGCTTCTTGCTTCCCTCTGAAACCCCTTGTCTACCTTCAGACCCGGCTAGGTGTGTGGGAGAAACTGAATAGTCAGCAGGCATGATTCACATTAATTATTTTATTGTCACCAAAATATCAAGCAGACACAATAACAATCTAATTAAGATAACAGATCAGATAGCAGAGCGCTGAGGTGAGACGCAATAGCCTGGGGATAATAATACGGACTCTCAACTGATTCCACGATAGTTCAATATAAACTAGCTCAATATAAACTACTCCGCGCACTAATAAGCTAACTTCTATTTAAATAAGGATAACGATACCTGTACTTTTATGAAGTCAAGTCCTACTCCTGAATCCTTGAAGGTGATCCTTATCCTGATTTAATCACCGTCGATTGATCCACTCACAGTAATCTTCAATTGATAAACTCCAAATGCACTTAATCATTTCACGATCCTTCACTCTCCAACTAACCAACTAACTCGCCAACTAGCTCCTAAAACTCGCGAATACAGAATTTATATAATATGCTTAATTTGCATAATCACGCTTTTTTCACTCGGAGAAAGTTGGTTGAAAATATTGCTTCCCGAGAAGAATCCAAAAGGGGTTAGTAGAGCCCCGTAAAGATCCGTCACAACCAGTTTCCAACGATGAGGAAGCCGCAGAACACTTGTAGCTACGCCTGTTCTGTTGATACAAGTAGTTAGAATATACCGGTCTACTGTCGCAAGAATCTCTGGAACAGTTTTGAAGAAAATGCTATGAAGTTGTCCCTTCATCTTAGGAATTAAGTCACAAGGACATAGATCTGGGGATCGATCACTGTCCATTAGTGCGGCAACAGCATAAACTTCTGCTTCGATGACACTAGGACGACCTGGCCGATGCTTGTCTGCCACATTTTGGCGTCCTTCTTTGAAATCTTTTACCCATCTTGCTACAGTTTTGTAAGGCATTGCAGATTCCCCGAAAGCCTCTTGAAGCCTTAAATGACATTGTCGTGCTGTAAGACCTCTGGTACATTCAATTTGTATCTAACTTCATTGTTTTTGTTTTTAAAACATCCGGACAACACTTAATTTAATTAGTTCTTCGAGTCACTCCGAATGCGCGTGACGTAAGAAGACAAGTCTTTTTGCTGACACGGTATTCTTCAAAGAATACAGGGTATTCTTTGGTTTTGTTGCTCAGTATTTTTACAGCAGTGATGCCACTATTAAAATTCCAACCCTCGTATAAAAAGGCACTTATGATCATATCAAAAGGTAATACATACTCTTATTTATTCTAGGCTATAAAAATAATAGCATGCATATGGATTTTGGCTTTACTCTTATCCTTACCACATGCTATTTTCAATAAGATAGACACAGTCTTTACCTACCGACATCTGGTGAGATGTCGGGCAGTCTACCCTCCAGACATAAGTCGTTGGATCACTCTAATTGCTGTTTCCACGCAGTACGTCCTTCCTTTGTCCATCACAGGAGTGTTGTATTATTTAATCATTGATCAAGTTTGGTCCCGGAACTCTTTAGGAGTTGTTACTGAGAAACAAAGAATCGTTCAAGCAAAAGCCAAAAAGAAGGTAAGGGTAATATGTATATTAGAATGGATCGAAAAGTATTTTTCATAATTTCAAAACCTACCTGTGTAGAAAAGATGTTCTCTGGAATATATAGAGATAAAGAAAAAAAATGAAATTAAAAATTAATTTTCTGTTAAATACTGCATATATAATAAGGGTAATGATTCTTAAGTACTTGTGTTTTTTGATGGTAAAAAGTCAAACTAACTTTTATTAAAGAAAAACAGGCATTTAGTACTTTTTAACATTTATTGCGAATAATAACGTCGCACTGTTTAGCTACTCGAGAGATTTGGCGACGGAATTCGTAATTTTGAACCATGGTCGATGAGGGCGACACCTGAGCTGATACTCCCCTCTCCTAACTACTACACCACAACAACGAGAGAACGTTAAATCTCGACAGATTTAACGTGCATCAATCCAATACACGGTGGGTCTTCAGTGGTACAAGGTTCGAACTCATGGCCTGCCATCCAAGAGTCCGTTACCTTGACCACTAGGCTACCGCGGCCACATATTGCGATGGGAGAAGACACCAAGTAAATAGTTACAACAAAAAATAGCATCAGGTACATTTGACAACCCTTTTGTTGTATTAATTTTTTAAAAGACTCTGCTGTCGAAATTGCATTGCAAAATGAAGCGGAAGACGAAAACAAACTTGGATCGGACTGATTGGATGGGAGCGCACAGAGAAATCTTCAGTTATGAAATGCTGCAATGTACTCTATACTATACGGTACTCATCTATCAATAGTCATTTTTTTTCAAATATATTGTAGGAAAAAAAAATTTTTAAGTGTTTGATCATCTAAGCAAAAAATTAAGTCTTTTTTTTTCAATCTTTTCATAAATTTCGTTCCTTTGAGGCAATATTATATTTTGAGCATATTCTTTTATGTATAGTTTACCGTTAGTGAAATACGGTATTTCATAGAATAACTAGGTATTTCATGAAATAACTAGACAAATCAAAGTTTATAAAACAGTTGAATTCCATGATATAGGTATTATATAGAATAACGATTACTTGATCATTTAAGTATAAAATACGGCACTCCAAAGTTCTTTGAACTGGTTCTAGTTTTCATTTAGTCATTTTTAAACCCCAATTCAAAGTGTCATCACAGAAATCCTTGCTCTAATAAATAATAAAAAGTAAAATAAAGGTATTTCATAAAATTTAAATTAATATGCTCTTACAATTTTGTTTGAAAAAGTTTTACAATGTTTTTATGAAGCAACAGTTTTTCTTCTCAGCATGTATTTTTTTTGATAATATTTAAATATCTCTGCAACATATTCTGTTTCTCCCCTTTCTGTTTAACAAATGTTAGCATTATGTTCAATAAAAATTTCATAGCATATGCTCTTCCTTAATATTTATTAATTAATCATTTGTAATAAGGATAAAATGTATTTTTCAAGAAATTGTACCTATTTATGATCAATTAATTTATAAAATAACTTTTAAATAGTTTATTTCTCACTTAAATGGTCTAGCATTATTTAGTATAAATAGTTATTTCTTAGAATAACTAGGTAAAGTATGAATTTTTTCATCCATTCTATACTTTGACTTGTTTAGTTATTTCATGAAATACTTAGTTATTGTATGAAATAACTGAATTATACACTTTAACGGTAACATATATATATATATATATATAATATATATATAATTATTTTTCTCTTAAAAAATCTCCACACTATTTAACATCTTTTCCGCATTGGTAGATTCCAATTAATAAAAAAAAATTTCTAGAGCATTTTTAAGGATATTGTAATACAGCTTTATTCGACAATTGTTTGCCTTGGATGAAGTGGATTGATACAACGGATGTTTAAAAAAAAATTGCTGTTTCTCTGTTCTTTTTCTTAAAAGAATTTTCAAACTAATTTATTTCACACATAACAGTTTTCCCTCAAATTCTTCTCTTCTCTTATTTTTTTAAGAAAATAGATAGTAATGTTCAAGATCACGGACATTTCAGATATTTCAGCTTACTAAAAAACATTAAAAGGAATTCGTTTACTTCAATCAAGAACATTTATTGAGTCATCCATTTTAATAATGTATTTTTTGAATTCCACACATTGAGGTTGAGACTTTCAAATAAAGTGAAAGATTTCTACTTATTGAGTTTGATGTCTGTATATAAGGGAGCAAATCTTTCTAGTCACGTACTATATGTTGGTATTCAAAAAATTTCGAAGACCTATATTATATATGTTATCTGAAAAAGAAGTAAAAGCTGTAGAGAGGTTTGAAGATGATTTAGGTGGCAAGATATGCAACTGTTATTAGTAAAGTACACAAAAGTCCTTTAAACATTGCTCTTAAAATGTGTATTATTTTTACATTTAATTTAAACTTCTTAAATTATAAGAAAAATAAAGTACAATAAGAATTTTTTGACAATCAGATATTTATAAGTATATTCATATAAAAAAGAAAGAATTGATGTATTTCATGGTTGAATAAGGATATAATTAACTATATCAAAATATCATGAAAATTAAATTAGTGTATTTTCTTATTTAATTTTTTTATTATTAGTAACTAATTATCATCAATGCAAACAGAAAAGTTTTATTTTAAATAAACTCTGGAAACTATTTTTCGTTGATATTCCTGTTTTAATTACTAGCTGAAAAAACACTGCCCTTTCTAAAATTTGCTTCCGCCTTTTTAACAACAATTATTGTACATTTTTTGTTTAGAAAATTTTAAAATAATCATGTATTCTTTTTTTTTTTGTTAAATTACAAGGTTTGTCAACTATAAAACAATGCGTTTCTTTAAATAAAAATATCTTTATGTGGTTCCAGTTAATGAAAAAGAAATAATATTTTAGAAATAAGCACGTTTTGCTGTGTTAGATTTTGAATTTTTTCTTTATAATATTAAATACATTGAAATTTGATGGTATAATGTTCAGTAGAACAGGTACTTGTAATTAAGAAGTTTCAGCTAATATATTGTATATCATTTCTCTGCACTATTATTTATTGAATTGAAAAAAATGTAAATTCTTCCTCATACAGAAAAACTTGTATTTTGCTTAACTCGAGAAAGAATATTTTCCTGGCCTTAAATAGCGTGTGACAAATATAGAGTATTTAAGTTAGAGCAGGGATGTCCAACCTTTTATGTAAGAGTGACACTATCTGATATTCAATCGTTATGCGTGCCGCTTCCAACTTTTCTAACAAAAGAAAGATATAAATAGGTAAAAAATGTTAACTATTGGCTAATGAGATTTTTATACAAATAACATATTTTTTATGCAAGTCTAAGTGGTGAAAATTTAAAGATATAATAAATACTTAAGTGTTATTGTTAATAAACAGTTATTTAATTTTAATAAACTTTTTACGTATACAATAAAAATGAGTAACTTAAAGATTTAGTTTTTATTGATGTGTAACATCTTTCCTCTGATTGCCGGAGATTTGTAGGAGTGATTTCGTGAAAAGAGACAGAAATGTGTAACAGGAAGTTGGGGAAGCGCGCGCTATTTAATTTGACCAATCAGCGAACTTGGTGGTGTCTCTTCACTACACTCGCGTAGTGAAGTTCTGTTTTTTCTCCTTCATTCGAGAGGGGCTTTCCCCCTGTGGTCTAGACCGTAAGATCTTTGTTTTTGTTTTGTTTTCTCACTTTACGATCAGAGAAGCTAAGTCCTTTAGCTAGATCTTGTAAAGATATATATATCCAAGTGAGGTCTAACTCTAGTAGCCATCAAGCCGCCAGCCTTATATTGTTCATGTAGCATTTAAAAATGTATTTATATTGTTAAATGTAGCATTACAAAAGATTCTAATTCAAAAACTTGGTTTCATTTGCGCTTGACTCTAAATCCACTTCGTACATACCAGCAAGTCTTATTAGACTTCCCCTAGGATAAACTTGCGATCCTTACGCTCAATTGTCAAAGTCTGAGGCTTCACCAAACAAATTTCGACGTTATTTCACAAAATTGTACGTTACTCAGGTTGTCAGAGACGTGGTTAGATAATGACGAACGTGTTTCGATACGACTTCGATTGCTGCGTACGATCTAAACGACCGGGCCACAGAGCAGCTGGTGTTGCGATCTATCGCAAACAGAACACCTCACATGTTGTGGCTCCTCATATGAATATTACTTATCGTCAAACAAATGGATTGGGTATTGTTAGTCAAGATATTGGGGACATATGTGCGGCAAAATGCTTATTTGAAAATGGACAAACAGCGATTTCGGTAGTCGTATACATTTCTTCGAATCAAACGGTCCAAAAAAGTTAAGATTTCCTGCATTTTTTACTTTTACCATACACAGAAGGTGATTCTGCTCTTTAAAAAAAACTATCACTTCCCATGATTTTGAGTGGTGATTTTAAAGTTAATTCCAGTTTGCTAGAAGCCGAGTCACTTTTAGCTTTTTTGAATGATGAACTCAAGCTCGAAATGAACACAAATCGAAATGTTTCGACAACTAACAGTGGTACTGTTATTGACGCTATTGTTTAACGGTTTTTAAATACTTTGAAATCACAAGTTTATGATGTGTCATATTTTAGTTATCAAAAGTTATCATTAGCACTCTTCCCCAAACTGAACAGGAATAATTATTTTTGATAAAAAATTGCATTACTGCTTGTGTTAATTAAATATAATTTTCATTAAAAATATAATTATTCCATTGAAAATTATTTCCAATCATACTCGATTATATTTTATCAGGATTTAAGTTGCTTATGTGAATTTACTACAATAACATGTCAGATGTTACACATCGTATGCGACTACTGTAAGGCTCGTCTCTTTTTTTATTATTCACAGTCCTAATATGGCCTTTGAATTTGTAGCTTTTTTATTAAGTCATCTATATTAGAATTATTTCTTGAAGATGCTAACAAAATTAGGTATTTTTATATAGGTGTATATCAATTAATTTTGAGCAATATATATTATGTTCGCAATAGAAAACATCTGTTCACAAGTTTATGTTGATCCAAAACTGCAATATCTGTCAGCCAAATCGTGTAAATTTGGAAAATTGCCTGTCGGTTCAAATTTCCAACATTCAATATAATCTAGATCACTTGAGTTGAAATAAGTTCCTTATATTTTTTTGCTTTTCAGTCTAGTATGGTGCTGTAGGTTAATAATTCAGATTTGGATTTCGGTAGTTAAGAATTAACGTCTTGTACAGAAATTGAAAAAAAGATTTATAAAAAGATCGGCATTTTTTTATCATCTTGAAAATTATCCAACCAAGCCCTGAATGAATCCTTCAAAATAAGTATTAAATTTTTAAATCTATTGTATCTCGGAGCATTATTAACTTTGGTAGTTAATGAATAATGATCAACCTGTTTTTTTCCCTTTAAAATAGAGAAAAAGGTGCAAAAGTTTGTTTATAAAAGATATATGACTTACTAGGGAAAGAGAAATATAATCTTTTTCCTTAAGTTTAAATTTAAATTTTTTAAATGCCCCAAACTATCGGTAAAAAAAGTTTAATCCTATAGTCAGTCTTCATTCTTGAGTAACGAGCACTCACCGTGCAGTTCATTGTTTTCTTCCAGATATTTCAAACCACACTCCATCAAATTCCAAAATCTCGCAACAGCACTTCCTTTGCAAAGCCCGCGCACAACAAGGAATGGGTATTTTTTACATGATAATTTTCTATTGTAATTCAATTAATTGTTTTTACTATGGATTTCAGACTTTTTGTCTAAAACAATCGCATTTTAATAAAAAGATTTTAAAAAATGTTATTTTTATTTTTTTCAATTCCACACTGTGGCACGCGTGCCATTGGTTGGCCACCCCTGCCTGAGAGAAGAGTATTTTATATAGAGTATGTCCTGTGAGTGCAGTAAAATTTTTTCTCAATTTTCAGTAAGATTATTTTTTTTAAATTGCATTATTTCACTATAAATATTTAAGAATTTTATGTTACGTATTATATTTTAAATTTATATCTTTAAATGTTCATAGAAAATAATTTCAATATCTATTTGAATATTCTGTAATTTCTAAATTAAGCTAAGATAACGGTAATAGTTTCTCTCACAATATACCAAGCATTGAAGAGCAGATCATATAATGATCGTATGTGTTACGGTAAGTTCCTAAATATTTCTGAATTATTTTTAAAATATTTAATAAATAATCCCACCACAATTAGAGGTAAGAAATTCCAAGCATCTACTTATGAATTTATTTTTTTAATCGAAAATTTTAAAAAGTGCTACTTTATTTTTGTTTAGTATATCGAGTATTAAGGCACACTGCACTGTAATTTTTGTTTCAATATTTATAACAAAAAGTTTACAAAACCCATACTTGAAAACACACAAAATATACAGTTCAGAAGGGGAAAACATTAAGCAAACAATTACTTTCAACTTTGATTTTATGCACGATTTCTATAAATTTCTACTTTCACAAACTTTAAAGAGTGTTTCTTATAATTAGTTTGCGGATTATGCGCTGCTATTTTTAAACGTACAAACTGTCCTGTATCTCAACCTCAAGAGGGTGTGAGGTAAAAGGAAGTGGAGGACATCATATCAGTTCTGGAAAAAAATTTTAAAAACATTCCATATCACTTTGTTAAGTGATGACAAGCATATT
Source organism: Trichonephila clavata (assembly GCA_019973975.1). Classification (NCBI taxonomy): domain Eukaryota; kingdom Metazoa; phylum Arthropoda; class Arachnida; order Araneae; family Nephilidae; genus Trichonephila; species Trichonephila clavata. The sequence continues at coordinate 81,300 of BMAO01038791.1, read as the reverse complement.
TTTCAGAATTTGGAAAATGGACACCTGCCATTACATCAATGGATAGTGTAGCCCCAAATTTCTCAATTTCACTAGGATATTTTCACTAACGTGATTTTATAAGGGGGAGGCACGACTAAGGAAATTCCTTTTGGGACGAGACTTGGTGTAATCGTAGTACTCCCTTAGGGTGTTCAACCCTCAATGTATTAGCGCCAAATGACCAGTCAATTCAGAAAAAATAGCCTTCGAAATTCATGCTTAGCCTTTACAAATTAAGTTTTAATTACCTGCAGTAGCTTGGTAGCACATTTGGTAGTGTACCTACTTTCTACGCGGACGGATAGGGTTCAAATCACGCGAAGAACTTTTTTTCAAATACATTTAATAATTTTTTTAAATTAAATAAATTTATTTAAAAATAACTATTTAAATATTTGAAAAAATAAAAAATAATTAAATTGATAATATATGAAAAGACATATTATTTTATTATATTAATAAAAATAATTAAATTAATAATATATAAAAAGACATATTATTTTATTACATAAAAAATAAATAATTATAAAATATATAATTTAATAATAATAATATATTTTATGGATTATGTTATATTATAAATAATATTTTATTTATAATATATTGTATTTCACATTATAAAACTATTTGTAACTAATTTTTAGATAAAGTATCAATTAATATTTATTATAAATATTGTTTATTAATATAAAAATATATTTATAAAATATAATATTAATATTTATTTTATTACAGTAATCATCTTTATAAAAAACAAAATAAATACATAAATTATAATTTAATATGTAAGAAATAAATTTATTTAATTTTAAAAAAGTAATTAAATGAATTGGAAAAAAAGCTCAACGCGCGATTCGAACACTATACGCCCGCGTAGAAAGCAGGGGCACTACCAACTGCGCTACCCCGACACTAGCAGCAATTGAAACTTAATTGTGTAAAAGAGAAGCATGAATTTCGAAGGCTGTTTTCTCCGAATTGACTGGCCATTCGGCGCTAATACATTGAGGGTAGAACACCTTACAGGATTACTACTATCACACCAAGTCTGTTCCTAGAAGGAATTTCCTTTGTCGTGCCCTCCCCTTGTTAAGCAGCAGTACTATTAATCACAGCCACAAATCGGGCAAAAACCTTTGGTTTAATTAAAAGTAACGTAGGCTTCTTGAATCTTGGTTTCAGAAAAGGATGTCTCCTAACATTTACTTAAAAAGAAAAATGTCACAGACAACCCCGGATATGTTATTTCAAAGGATGACTCATTTACTAAAAATTCCAAAAAAGGATTACAAAAGATCGGGTGCTGTTGGTAAAAAGGAAGTTCTTTAATTAATGATTTTATTTTTTATTGGACTATAGCTAAAACTTTAGAGGAAAATCCTAGAATGTCTATGCGATTTGTAATTAAATATAACAAAAGTAAAAAAAAAAATGATGCAAGTTTTTTTTCTGCAATAAATAATATTCAATGCAAAGGTTTTAATAAAGAGCTCTAACAAATAATTTGAAACCTTGAAATTTTTATCTATAACCACCTAGATACTGTTGTTGATAGCTTTTCTGGGAGTGATGTTAAAATGAACAATCAAATCAAAGCATGTAACGCAACATCAGCAAATAGAGTCATAAATTTACAACTTTTTCACATATCATAGATTATATCTGAATACATCAGAACCTTTTCAGATATTAAATTAAAAATAAAAGTACAATTTAAGAATAGTTTAGATTTAGTTAATAAAAATAAAGTACAAACTAAATTGCATCTAATTAATAATAACAATCAAATTAATAATAATAACGTCCCATCTAAATTAAAATATAATTACAGTCAAACCCCGATTTAACAAATAATTATTTAGCGAATTTCGCAATTTAACGAACTTTTTCTTTTCTTCTAATAAAATAAAAGCAAAAAGCCCTATTTAAGGAATAATATAAACTCCTAATTAACAAAATATTTCTAATGCTTTGTATTGCTTGGAAACTTTGAAAACAAACCTCATGCAACAAAATGTAAAGGACGTAGTATTTCCTTCCCTGCACTAGGACGAAAAAGAACTCTTTCAAGTCAGAAATAAGATTGCCAAAAGTATATAAGTCAATAATTTAAAAATTCCAATTAACTGGTCCATAATAACTCGCTAAAAGTATTTTAGTTTCTGAATAAAAATTGTATAACTTCTAATTGAGGATATTTTTTGTGTAGTTGCTTATTATAAAATTTCCAAAAGGTAAGTGCAAAAAATTTGCAATTTTTCGGACCCCAATGTTACGAATAATCCCAAATTAATTAATAAAATGTTTTGTACCGATGAATTCGTTAAATGGATATCCGTCTGTATGTATAATTTAAAAATAAATTTTAAGCGAAAAAGTCAATTAATACGTTTTCTAGAGATTTTAAGTATATGTAAAGAGCATAGAAAAAAAGAAAATAAATCATTCCTTATATATATATATATATATATGAGATATAAGTAAGATATTCTAGATTTTTAACTCAATTTATTTTATTTAAAATTTAAGAGAAAAATACTTCAAAAATTATTTAAAGTTCATAATCTTCTTGTAAAATTATAGAATTAGTAAATAAACAGTTTTAAAAATTAATTATTCTGCTTGGTTTATACTCAATTAAAATTTTTAGAATGTTAAACTTTTATGTTATTTGTTATTTAAATTTCCCTTTACTTTTGTCTTATTATTGTCTCTTCTTTTCAGACAATTAAAATGCTTGTAGTGGTAGTAATTCTGTTCGCCGTATGCTGGCTACCATTGAACACGTTCAACATTCTTCGGGAATTCAACGCCACTGGTTTTATCCACAAAACCTTTTCTCATTCGACAGTTTTCTTCACTTGCCATTGGTTGGCCATGAGCTCTGTTTGCTACAACCCTTTCATTTACTGTTGGTTGAATGATAATTTCAGGTCTGGAGCTCTTAATTGCTTTTTGTGTGTTGTAAATGTCGGTCGCCAACTTAACGACAGCGTAAAGTCTACCAGGATTTCTCGACCAAGTAGTGTTCCCACAACGACACTTTCGGTGGATTACAGATTCGATTCCAATCAAGATTCAGTCCCTGAGAGCTGTTCTAACGCAGTACAGTTGGTTGTCAAAAGAAATAATTCAGATCGAAGCAGAGGCAGTCGTCGTCAGTCAGTCGAATGTAACAATGGCGCCAAATCATCGTTTAGGAAAAAGGCTAACTGCAATGCCTTTCAAGCTTCCCTGAAAAAAGATACGTCTTTTTCCAAGCACCATCCAAAAATTGAAACAACACTCGTAAACATAGAGTTGAGAGATTTAAATGGGATGGCATTAAGCCACAAAAAAGAGTCAATTTAGTGATTACATACCAAAGATGATTAAAAGTATATTTAGAAGGTTTAAGTAAATTTCATAGTTTTTACCATTTAATCTATATTTGTTTGTTAGGTGATCTAAGAAAATGAAATAAACAACAAATATATTTTTCAAAGGGACACAGTACGATTCAATTGACAAAAAATGGTAAAAAAATCTAATATAATTTTTTTTAGTCTAAATTATTTTTTATACTTTTTTACAAATTCACAAAATTTAAAAGCTCTAAGTTTAAAAAACGCAGAATTATGATAACTTTTAAGTTTTTTTTATACACATTCAAATGGCAAATCAAAATTTTAAACTGAATTATCTCATAAAGATAAAATAACTAGTTTGCCTTTATTTAAAATGCTAGCGTTTTTTTTTTATCTATTTTGTCTAATACTTGAAAAAAAATTTCACTTGTTACACTAATAGTACAAGAAACAAAAATTAGTATGCTTTTTTCAATCAAAGCAATATTTATTTTTAAAAAATAATTCAAATTAGAATTAACACATTTTTAAAGGAATTTTCAATAAGCATTCATAAAAAGTATTGTACAAGTACCAATCATGCTATAATAAAACCCATTCCAACTTTAGTTATACATAGTTTGACGTACTTGTAAATAGAATTTCATACATGTACTTCAATTTTTGTAGGAGGAGTAGCATTTTAAAACCACTTCATAAGTTTCAAATTTTTCCCTTAACAAATTCAATGGTTAGCTTTTTATGAAATTTTGAGCACAAAATCTGTTTTACATCATACATGAACATAGGAGGCAACCAAAAATATTATGAAAATCATTAAATTAAAAAAAAATTGTGTAAATCGTACCATGTGCCCTTAAACTCAAAATAATTTTTCTTAAATTTTATTTTTAGTTCAAGAGCAATTCGTCCCAAAATTACAACAAATGATATTATAGAAGAAAATAAATATTTCTCATATTTTAATTATAAGTGAATATTAAATATCAATAATTATCTTAAAGCCTCCTCTATTTCAGTTTTGAATCGCTTAGAAGCAAAGAAAAGATCTCTTCCAAAAATCATTTTCGAGTTAGGCAGTATTATTTTTTAGAGACGACATAGTAGTTACATGAAAACAAAAGTTTTATGAGATAATAATTTCATATCTAATAGCAATTTAGATAAATTCTTTTTACTCAGTTCATTATCAAAGTAAAAGAAAATATTGAATTATAATAGCGCAATAAATATTTAATTAGCTACAGTAAATAATATAATCATCCTTCTTGAGATATTAATGTTCTGCGTAAAGGAAATTTAATTAATGGATTGATATAATGAGGGGTCCTATTTTAGCTCACCCCTTTATTTATCGCCAACTTGGCGAAATATCCTCGTGATGGAAGAACAATAAAAAAATGATCTGCTGGCCCATTTTAGCACAATTTTTTTTTTTTGACAAAGGCATAGGATAATAAAGTATTTTACCTAATAGATTAATTATTACTTTATTTTAAAAAAATTTGGTTTATTTCTACGAAAAAAAATTTACTTTAATACAGTAACAATTAAAATACTTATTCAGGAATTTTAACATTAAAATAACTTCTACTCCCATTTAAAATTGAACTTTCTTATGAAATTTTGTTAAGTATATTAAAAATAAGCAATTCTTCATGTTTTAATCCGATTAACTTACGAAAGTAAAAATACCTAAGTAATAAAGTAATGCAATTTTCCCCTAGGAAACAGTGAATATATGATTAAAATTTATATACTTCAATATTTTTACTCCTCACTGTATTTCTTAATATACATTTATTTTTTAAATCATTCATTTTCTATCGGATAAAATATTAAACTCAAATGTAAATGACGAATAAAAGCAATCAATTCGTCTCAATTATACGCACAAATCATTAATCTTCTTGTCTTAAAGTCAGATGTTTTGAATCGGTTAATATTAGTGAAATATGAAATTAGAAATATATATTTTTCTGCATGGAATCCTTCGAACTTATTCTTGGGCACCAATTCTTTACCAAATGGAGTACTGTAAGTACAAATTCAGCATCCATAATGCATTACTATTAATGCACACACATTTTTGAAGAACAGGTAGCGAAATACCAGTTGCAACAAAATATAAAAATTTTTATTCATAATTAAACACTAATAATTATCTAGAAGTATTGATTAAAATTAATTTCATTGTTCATAAATATTTAGAAAACAAGAATCATCTACATGATAACCTACACATAATATCATCAGGGATATTAAAAAAAAGATTTCATAATTCTGTTTGAAATGTTTTGTAAAATATTTTCATAAATTTACTAACTAAGGGCAGCAACTTAGAAATTTTTATGACTTCTAAATCAATGAATATAGCGCAAATTGCTCGATGTATAAAAATAACATTACAAAGCATTTAAGGTTTTTATCACTAATTGTAAAAGAAGAATAAAACACTAATTTGAAAAAATATTTTGAAAGCACTTATGGTATATGTCTACTAACGACAACATTTTTAAAAAAATAAATGGAGATATGGGGATTGTTTTGTTGATTTAAATTTGTTAAGTACATTTTAAGAAAAATATTCTAAAATTAAGAAGAGAAAAATATATTATTTTTACTGAAATGAGGAAAAATAGGTAAAAATTCACAAAAAAAATAACATAAAAGGGGCCCAATCATTACCAAAATTTTATAAACAAATTTTCAATTCCTCAGTTCTGATATGTTGCTATGTTGTTCGTTTTTGAAATGACCTTCAGGATAAGAGATATTTTAATTTTTACAAAAACTAGAGTACCTTACCTCTGTTATTATATAAAATTGTTTAAAAAAACAGTGATTATATTTACAAAAGAGACTATCAATTTTGTAAGAAAACATTGATTGATAAATCTGAAGGTTAAATAATTCTACTATTATACAGAATATACACAAAAAATTTCAGTTAAATATTTTCAAAACATTTTGAGCAATTGCTGCCCCCCCCGTTGGAGTATTTTCAAAAAAACACACTTCGAGTGAAACGCATTTTAAAGTTTTACATCTTGCTTACAGTAATGGCATCTGCTTTTACTAAAACACTTGTAGTTTTTGTTTTAGTGAACGAAAATAATAAACTCGGTATTCTTATAAAGCTAATAAGAAGGCCTATGAAATAAAATGGTAAAAAAAATTGTCAGTTTTTGGCAAAATTTAAAATTTTAGGGTAACCGGATACCGTAACCCGAAAGCAACTTAATGTTAATTTTATAATTTATATTCTCTGTCACTTTCTCTCACAAAATATGTTTTTCATTTCATCTTCTATTTAAAAATGTTGCATAACAAAATGGAAAACTTTGTATACATATATATAATGTTTGTTTTTAATTTAAGAAACATTTAATATGTCTATATATATATGTGACAACCAATACTACAACTCAGTCTTAAAGCACTTCTTTACATGGCCATCTGCTGTAAATTTAGATAATGCTCACGTGTGGTATGTTCGATAATATATTTTTTGTGTGTCTGCATATTAAAAGATTATTTGAGTATGACTCACACGAAAACATATATACACAAACAAACACACAAACCCATACACGAACAAAACCACACTTATACAACCGCATATGCATATATGTATATATAAATTGTATGTCACGTAGATAAACTAACAAACAGATTTAACGCAATTTGATATGAATTTTCATCAACAATTGATAAACGTATTTCAGAAGTAAATTCTATGTATATATGGTTATAAGTAAACTTCATACTTCAGAAATGTGTAAAATCCATAATATGATATCGAACTCACATTATATCTAACTTAGGTGTGGTTACTTCTCACAGTCAGCCAGATCGCATAGAGTGGCGACATACTTGACAGGAGGCGGTTGAAAAACCCCTGTGACAGTCTATCCCACTCTTTCAACAAGACATTTTCAACTCCCATAAAGTTCTCAGAGTAGGAATGACGAGATGTAATTGCTCTCAGGAGAGTGTACCTTATACATCTAAAGGACTAAGGTTAGAAGATATGTCTAGCCAATCCATACGGTGAATATCCTCTCTTAATAGGTAATCGTCCACCATCTGAACCTCATGTGGCCGAGTATTTTGGTTCATTAACAACCCAGGAACTCAAACCCAACTGCGTCTCTAAAAAGTAGAACATAAAGCTCCAAGACTTCATCGATGAACTTCAGCTTTTAACAAACGCATGCAGGAGTGTGAGTTCGTCCAACAAATGCCTACCAAAACTACTATATTTGTTTCAGCGCAATGATTGTTTCTTGTTGAGGGAGAGATGGAAACGTGACTCATTCTCTTGAGCTAAAGGTACGCCAAGTATTAGTTCCAGGAATGCATTTCGATTCATCTATTAACAGAGCAGTGCTTCACTGATGTTTTCTGCTCCATTCTAAACGCGCTTTTCTGTGTGCTCCAGTAGGCGGGTTACAAGCAATCGATCTTCTGGTATACGGCCTTTTCTTATGAAATCGTTGGAACAATAATGTAATGATCAAATTTCTCGAAATAGTTCAAGGCATGCTGATCTTCATTGTCAAATGTTTGTTTTTTTATATCGATTCAAATAAATATTTACATGAATATGTAAATGTTTTGTTTTTTTAATAACCTTATGATTCACAAACACATAATTTAAAATGCATAACATTAACATTTAATAACAGAAGTTATATACTGAGTGCTTTCTTTTTCTGAGAGTGATAAAAGGGAAAATTAAAAATTAACTATAAATTTAAACTTAACTTTCTTCAAATACACCTTAGCTTATTTCAAAGAAAATATTGGAGTTAAATGGTAAAAAAAAAATCATAATTTGTTTTAATAAATTTTTTGAGTCATTCATTTTTAAATACTTTATTTTCTTTTATATGATTTCAATTTATAATGTTTCTTTCACAAAATGTCAACTTATATTTAAACATAAAAATAAATAATGCATCTTTTAGATTTTTTAAATATATCATAATTAAATATAAAATTTATATGTATTCATTTTTGTAGATTTATCGTAAGTCTAAGAACAAAATTTCTTTATCTGTTCTTTTTTTCTTTAAAATTCTGATGGTACAATTTTTGATGCATTGCTGAAAAACCGTTTTTAATTTAGAAAAGAAATAAGTTACATGTTGCATTTATTCATCAATTCTTTTATAAACGTTGACATATAGAATAAAAAACCATTCAAAATATATACCAGAAACGGATTTTATCTTCTTTTTCAATTTATGCAAATCTGAATCTAGTAAAGTTCTATTGAACTGAATTGTACAGTTATATTGAACTAAAATAGCAATAAGATGTAAAATATTTGTAAAAAAGCACATTGCTTCTTTGTGAAAATAAACTTGTTGTCCTTCAAAATCTAAGAGATAATGTCAAAAAATAGAATAAACTCTCAGAATTTTCGGCCGATCCAATAAAACGTCTTGTCAAAAAACGTAACATGATGAATTTACGTTTCCTTTTTCACTTTAACTTTGTGTGATTCTATCAGATGTGTTTAAAATAGCTGACTTCTTTTCTTCCCTTGATCAAAAGCAAAAGTTACACTAAATAGAATTCTTATTTTAGACGTTTACTAAAGACTGAAAAAATGAATCACACACACACACACACACACACAATTCAAGTTAAAAAAATTTGTCTTTTACACAAATTTTCTTATTTTGGGAGTCTTATTTGAAAATGAAGAATGAGAGAAGTGAAATTGTTGAACTCTATTTTGGGAATTAAATAAAAAGATATAGAGAGAAGCCAATGTATATTGAAATTTCCAGATTTTACGTGGAAAATTCTTGAGCAGCATTATTTAAACAAATTTTATTATAGTTATTGAGAAAATATGCACTGAAAAAACGAGTGTCACATTAAAAAGTTCTTGTTTTGTACATTCTGTAATTTGCAATAAATTATATTTTATATGTTTTAGAGAAAAAAAATTGTATTAAACGTAGAAATAAAATTACAATTTGAAAGTTATTTATGAAAAAAGAGGTATCATGCATTTATTTATTATTATTAAATAAAATAATGTTTAATTAATTTTTATTTCAAATGACATTATCATTAACTAAAAACTCAATTTAATTTTATCTTTTAAAATTTTTTTTTATTGCTAGGTTACCCAATCTTCGCACGGGTGAATTGAAAAATTAAACAATACAGATTAAAGGATAAAGTAGTTTTTGATAACTTAATTTTACGTGCATTACAAATTAAACAGAAAAAAGCATTTTACTTATCTCAGCTGAACAAAAAAAAAACACATTTCACAAGTTTTAAGTCTGTAGATCTAAGAGCGGATAAAAAAAGATCTTTTTTTTTTCTTTATAACAACCCGTAACTCTCTTGCGGGTTGATTTTTGAAAACACTTTCCTAATATGATATTTGCTCAGCAAAAGTAACACATTGTTATAAATTTTGTGTAATAAAAGCTTAAAAAATTAAAAGTAAAAAAACTTTTTAAAAAACAAGCTTTTATTTAAAAGCGCTAAAAAGAATAAAATAAACTTTTCCTTTAAAACTTTTTTTACTATCAACTTATAACGTCATTACACAATTTATATGATATAAAGGCTTGTCGCAATATTTAAGTACTCGTATTTACTTAGTTTGAATTTATAAAAATTAAAATCAGTCAGTTAAGTTAATTATTTTACTTGTTTATCTACACAGGTAAATCTCGCGACAAGCTTTTATATGATATAAATTGTGTAATGACGTTATAAGTTGATAGTAAAAAAAGTTTTAAAGGAAAAGTTTATTTTATTCTTTTTAGCGCTTTTAAATAAAAGCTTGTTTTTTAAAAAGTTTTTTTACTTTTAATTTATTTTTTGCTTTTTAGTTATCGCTGGACAGGCTTCTCAGCCTGTTCAACTCATTCAACGTTGGTTCGCCATCCCTGGTTTAGCTGAATCAGTTCTCGCAAAAAGGGTATTAGACGAAAAACACAATCTTTTTAAATCCATAATTTTTAAGCAATATTTTCAATCTTCGTGCAGATCTTGGGTAATATTGTTCTACATACGAAAAAAAGGTTTCGTGAGATTATCTTCATAAATGACGAAGTTATTCAATGTTTAATTAAAATTTTGACTATTTTTTGAAAAATCAAAAAGAATATATTATTTATTTGAAATATTTTGAAGGTAAGGAATATATTTATCTAATATCTTTGAAGAAAAAATCTAGTTATTTATTAAAAAACTTCAAAAGGCATTTAAAGATTTGTATTAATCAATAAAATGCTTAAAATTCAAAACGCATGTTGTATTCAAAAAAGCAAGTTTTATCAACTAATGATAATTTTTTGTTGGACATTGAATATCTGCAACGTAAGAATCTATTTTTTTAATTGCTCAGGTTATCTTTAGAAACTTGATTTTGAAAAAAATAATTAACCATCGCATTATTTTTATACAGTCAGACCTCCATGTATAACGAACCTCTATTTTGGGAATTTCTCTATTTTAAGAACTTTTCCCTGAAACCAAGCACATATTACTCTTTTCTTCATAAAATATCTCCTAATTTAACAAAATTTTTCTTCGAAGATTCGATTTTTTTCTATCCTTATTTTAAAAACTTTTCAAGTCAATTTGCAAATTATTCTCTTTTGGCACATTTTATGGATATCAATAACCTTGAACTAGTTTTACAATGTGCCTAACTCATCTAAAGAAACAAAATTGCCGTTATTTTTTCCAAACAAAGAAACTCAAATAAAATTTACAGATTCTTTCTGTAATTAAATTTAAGGACACATGTCGTAGTGTGTGTTTAGATTACTGGTGATAAAATGAGGTATTTTTAAATTACTTGCAGGCTTACAATTAGAAAATTCATTTAAAGAAAAAAAATTCATTCATTTTAATATAAAATTATTTTTTTTAATTGAAAATACATAGCATTTCTGGATAGTATTTTTCTCTTATTGTTTTCCTAGTGGATTTTTTTTTGATGGTAAGATATATAAAAAATGATCTTTCCGATTCTGTAATTATTTTTTGTCTGAGTTTCATAGAGTAAAGTTAGATAAATTGTTTAAGGAATTTCCCCAATACTCCATCTCAGTTTAACTTGGCAGCGTTTAGAAAGGTATTTAATGTACCAATCTACTTGAAAAACAGCTTTACTTTTTTTGTTTTGGATTTAAATCCAAGTAAATAGATAGAAATTTGTAAAAAAAAATTGCATACATTGTAGAAATTAGATTATTTTTACGTTGTAGAAATGTAATTATTTTTAGACAAAGTTAATACAGTCAATAGCGCAACGTTATGAAATTCCAGTTTGGCTGAAAACCGATTTTCGACGCCAACTTTTGTCATTGTTGTAATAATAACATAATTACAACAATGCAGATATATCGAAGTTGGCGCCCAAAACTAGTTTAACGTTTTTAATTAATATCTTTTTAATTAATTGCAATATCGGAATATAAATGGTCAAAACATGCATTGTCATCCAATCTAAACGTGTATACAAAATTTCAGCTCAATGTGGTGAAGATATCAGCTTCAAAATTGAGTTGCAAGATTCCACCCGAACAAATTACATACATACATACATACATACATACATACATACATACATACATACATACATAACATACATCATCATACATACATACATACATACATACATACATACATACATACAGTGTAAGTTAAATAAAAGCTTGTAATAATAGGGCAAATATTTTTATATCTGGATGTGTAATACGTTAATATTACTTTATGTTGCATTTATTTTATGTTAAAATTGTAATATTTGCAAGCAATACCATTCCTTACATTGTAATGGCGATTCAATGGAAACATAGCGAAATTTTGGCGCTAGAGCAAATTTCGCATCCTTTTTGGCGACCATGTTGGCAACTCGGTAATTGCTTGAACGGAACAGAAGTTGATATGCGGTAGTGCTACCTGGTGGGGAGCTTCAACAAAGAGGAAAACACAAAAACCTTCTCCGTAAAATATACATATACATGCTAATTTTTATAGTGATCAGTTATACGGTATTGGAGTGAAACAAAGTCATATATACAAACATCCATTTTTAAATAGTATATAGATTATTACTTGCTAATAAAATTACATATCGTCTCACATCTCTTAGATTTATTAAAAATTAATTAAATGGAATGAAATGGGAAAATAACAAAATTTCATAAAAAAAAGCAACAACAAAAAAATTATAATCTTTATAAAAATTGTTTTCATTGAACCACCATTCCTTAACTTTATAAGCACTATTTTATTTAGAAATTTTCGATAACACAAACATTCAATTCAATAAATTTGTATGTAAATACGACACAAACACATATTTCTGAACTGTATTCAACTTAATTCAGCTGAAAATTCTGAAATGAATGACAAGACTTAGTAATAAATTTTAGCACAAGACTTTTTACCTATGATTTAGGAACAAAAATAATGTAATTATTTTCGGATACCAGAGTGGCCGCAGTAGCCTATTAGTCAAGGTAATGACTCGTGGCCAGGATGTCATAAGTTGAAGACTAGTACCACAGAAAATCCACCATGTAGGGGAGCGATACACGTTAGATCTGTCGAGAGCTCATAAGTCCTCTGGTTGGTGTGGTGTGGTTTGGAAGTTAGAAGGGTATGCCAGCTCAGGTGTCGTTCTCGTCACTTGACTAAGTAGAGGCCGGCTCCGAAAGGCCTCGAGTATAGCTGAATAGTGCGACGTTAATATTCACTCACCTGGATACCAGAATATGATATTTTAACATTTTGTGAAGTGACACAGAAAAACACGGTATATTTATTTTATCATGATTAATATGAAAATATAAAATGGTTATAACAAAGTAATACGAATTTCATAATTCAGCTGAGATATTTTGACATTTAGATTCACCTATAAAAGAATTTTAAAATCATTGAATAACCAATCCAATAACACAATCATGTACTATGAGCCAATCAAATAAGATGTAGTGTGGGCCTCCTTTGGCATAATTACGTATCACTTGCTATGAAATCACATTTACTCTCATTTCGGGATCTTCCATGGGACCGTCTGGCGGATCCTGCATACTAATGGCTTGCACCCTATCTCACTGATATGCAGCCCTATTGTCCCTTTAAAGTATCCTACTACTTGCGAGAACTTTTTTTTAAAAAATGGAGAGAGGGGGTATTTTGTTGTTTTTAGATTTGTTTAGTACATTTTTAAAAAAATATGCTAAAATTAAGGAGAGAAAAAGAAAATTTACAAAAAATAACATAAACGCGGCCCATTCTGTAACAAAAGTTTATAAACAGATTTTAAATTTTTCAATTCTGAAGCGTTGCTATGATATTCATTTTTAAAATGATCTTCAGGATAAGAGGTATTTTAGTTTTTACAAACACTAGAGCCACTTATATTTGTTATTATATAAAATTGCTTAAAAAACAGTGATTATATTCACATAAGGGACTGTAAATTTTGTGATAAAACGGTGCGTGATAAATCTGAAGGTTAAAAACTCCTACTGTTATACAGAACATACACAAAAAGTTTCAGTTAATTATTTTCAAAACGTTTTGAGCAATTGCTGTCCCCGTTTGAGCATTTTCAAAGAAACACATTTCTAGTAAAACGCGTTTGAAAGTATGACATCTTGCTTAAAATAATGACATCTGCTTTTACTAAAACACTTGTAGCTTTTGTTCTAGGGAACGGAAAATAATAAACTTCGTATTTTTATAAAAAGTAATAAAATGGCCTTTAATATAAAATCATGAAAAATTGTCAATTTTTGGCAAAATTCACAATTTTAGGGTAGTCGAATACCTTAATGTTCTTTTTTCTTACTTTTTTTGCTATGCTAAGAATAATAAACAGGTTTTCTCTTCTTATTCATCTCCTGTCTTTCTTGTATTTTGCATTCTTCCTACCAAGTGAGGAAAGCGTTTCCTACCATGCATTCCTATGTGTTTTCTGCATCATCTAAGTTTAATCTATCTGTCCTGTCTGAAAGTATGAAACCATTGTACAGATACACCCTGTAGATAACAGTAATTTTACGATTCAGAACGACGATCCACAGATTAAGGTGATAACTGACTTGTTATTAAATATCGGATTGAAATTCAGTTGATGAAGTATAGGGATCATCTGGTAAATCTATTTTATAAAAACAATGATTTTTTTTTGTAGATAAGTTGCTTTTAAGGTGCTCTGCACTTAAATGAGTATAAGTAAATGGTTTAAACCAGTGTTTCTCAAACTGTAGGGAACACCCCCCCCCCTGCGAGAGCCAGATAATACTACAAGGGGTGCTCCAGCATATAAAAAAGTCAAAAACTAAAGAATACTTTAAAAAATTCTCAATTTACTGAAAGTAAACAAACAAAATATATTTTGACATAATAAAAAATAAAATACCCATTGACACTGATATAATACACTAATAAATATGTCATTACTGCGGAATGTATTTTATAATTAAATTAAAAATACTAAATTAAGAACAAGTTTAATAATAACCAGTGACCCCATAGTCTTGTCATATATAAAATTATTTTTAAAAATTAACACTTATCTTGATATTTTGTACGGTTTATAATTAATCACTTAAATGTCGATTAAAAATTACGACATTCGCTCCACAATGCCCCGATTTAACTCGTAGGCGAGCGTATATGGTGTATTGGGAAGGGGTAGAAAAGGAATAAATAAGCAAATCCTCTGAAATAAGTAAATCCCTAGCAAACACTGTCAGGCCATTTTATTGCATTCCAAAGCCTTCGGTAATAATTTTATGGATAGCAGTTCATAGAAAGATCGTACTTCGAAAAGATGTATACATACGTTTGGGGCAATAAATGCACTGGCTGAGCGAGACGTTTATATACGTCGGTGATACTTAAGAAGTTACAGTCGTATTGTAGGTTTAGCGTCAAAGTATAGTATTATTGAATTCAATACATTGTTGTATGGAAGGGAGGAATGAAAATTATGATTGGATATTGTGTCACAAATATTGAAATTTTGGGTAGCACTGGTTTAAGCTGATGCCTGTAAAGAGACTACAGAAAATGATTCATATATAAGAAGACCAAATGACGCCATTTTACGTGGAATCTAACAGAGGGAGAAACAAATGGTGCACGGGGATTAGTTCAATTTCAGGGATGCCTATTTTCTGCTTCACAAAGTTTTGAAAAACATCTTACGGACCTGACCGACTGATGCCTTTAGACTAAATAAGTATTGATGATCCAATGTGATAGGCCTAGGCCTAGAAGTTGACGAGAGTCATCACATAATATTGCTGTCTTGCTCTTGTCACCCGTTGACCCAAAATTCAAAACTCCTATTTGTAGGGGAAATATGACCGTGATTAACATTTCATAATTAAAATTTTTTGGATCAGGAATGCTGAAACTAGAATGAGACGAGACTCCATTTTGAATCCAAGGCCCTGGATCTGGGCCATGTTGACCCCGGCATTACAGCGTTCATGGATCGGCCTTTCTTCACGGTGCTTCTTCAGTGGCACTAGGGCTCAAACTCATGCCTTACGACCAGTAGTTCGTGACCATAACCAATAGGTCATCAATTCTTAAGAGGGAATGGTTGACGGCATATTGAACATTTCATGAACATGCTTCAAGATAATTAAACAGGAAACAAGAAACCAAGGTTTTTCTTTATAGATTTTCTGACCTTGAGAAAGTTACAACACCTTTTAATTTTCCTATTAAAAGTGGCTTCATCTTTTCGTAGTGGATGGTGTTTGAACAAAGAGTGGCGTGCTAAAGATTTTGTAAATCATTCTTTTTATTCCTTGAACTTCTAAGTACAGAAAAACTATGTAATAATCGTGTACAATGAACAGAATAAATTATTTAAATTGAATTTTTTATTGCAATACCAGAATTAAGGTTTTAACGTGAGTTGCAGCCGAAGATAGGCACGTATTTTGACAAGTGCAGTGTCATCTATTGATATAATTTTAAACTACTTTTTCTTTCCACTTCACGATATTCAAAGCAAATTTAAAAAAATTTTGACTAATAACTCTTTTTACAACCTTTTGAAACTGGAATTTTATTATAATCATAAAAAAAAACATATGCATCTAGATTTTGTCTCAAAATAAGCAGCAAACAGGAAAATGTTAATAAAATTAAAACAATTGAACTTTCATAGATTGTTAAATAGAGAAAGCGGCAATACCGTGTGAAATAAGAGAGGAAACACCAATTAGTTTTCAAAAGAATAGTATAAATAATAAGCTTCCTAACTTGTGCCAAAAATAATGTCTACTTGCGAACATTTATTAGTAGGGCGTGTAACCACTCTACTGAAGATGTAAGCTCATACCAACAAATAAGTTGTCAATTTTACTTTATGGATCCGTGCCCATTCTCGGAGAAAACAAGTCAAGTCATTAAAGACTCGAGGATTGCACAGAACAGAAAGACGTATTTCGAGCATGTCCCAGTAAAGGGGATTTTTTTTTAGTTCAAGTCCGGAAAATGCATTTTTCACATTCCACGTATCAGTTGACAAATCGAGCTCTATGTTCTCCTGCATAATCGTCTACAACTATGTCATCATTACCCATGGCTGCTATAATTAACGATCATATTGGTAGAGGTTTACATCATGATAAATAAGTGCTGTCACTGAACTGGGAAGAAAGACGATAATATGAGTTTGTTCACCGACTGATATCCTTGCGCAAACCACGGCAGCAACACGACAGTTGTTGTCCTTCGTTAGGACGCTTTCGCGACGCAACACACATACAGCACGAGCTTTTTGTTGTACAAATCAATATTCATTCTCCAAGAATCTTGAGAGCAGAGACCATAAACATTTCTTTTTTAATTAAAGCAAGTAAAATACAAATATTTACAATAAAAATGAAGTGTCGCAAAATTAAAGTAATCTATTGAATACGTGCATCAAACCGATTTTTAATTTTCATTTGATTCATGCTAATTACGAAACATGACTAATTGAACAAAAGGAGAAATATGTATGAGGCGTAGGGTAGAGACAGAATGATTTAACTTTATCGTATAGCTTTGTAGAGTGGTGAAAAGTGATACTGAAAGTAGAACCGCGGAACATGGGTTGCGACTACCTGGTATAGATTATATTTATTTGAATGTTTTCCTTCATCTCATTTCAAATAAAGGAAGCTTAACAAAGAACTTTTTTCCAATTATTAATAAGAGACTGTTAAGGCGATGTGGTACCCTAAAAATCATTAAACTGTCGAAAATATTTTTATTGGCTTATTTGATACCCGAATCTTTATAAATATGCTGCAAAATTTTAAATCATTACCTGCATTTTTCATTAAGTAATGGAGCAATGTTTCATGCTAAACAGTAACTACCCCGCCTACATTTCAGATTATCTGCTAGAAAAGAGCCTGATAAAAAATGAATTAATTATTTTTCTAATGCGCATCAATGAGATTGACATTATATATGCAGTAATAAATCAATTAAAGAAAGAATTGTGAAATTCATGCAAAAATTGTAGTTTGTGAATTATTTACTGAAGATCAAATGGATTTGGTCAAGATTTAAAAGTTGTGCGTGATTTTTATGATATTATTATGAATGAAATTAAAACTTCAAAACGGATTCTCCCAAAGCACAAATACTAAATCTCATTTTGATAACTCAGATAATTAAAAATCTAATTCGCAAGAATAGAAAACTCTCCCATTTTTATGTATTTGTTTTTGGTGATATATATATATCCCATATGTGCGAGATTCAACAATTTTGTAATTAAAATATTTTAAGATATTTATTTAAACAAATGCATATATACAGTTCTTAGATTTTGATGTATTTTACCTATAAATTGCTATTTGATTTTGCTTTTATTCGTGTACAATATTTAACATGAGAAGGCTTTTAAAATCATGGAAATAAAAAATAAAGGCATAAACATCTTTTGTACATGTTGTGCATTAGATCTGAGCATGAAATTAGCTCTGAAATGTGTGTATTTATTTTTTTTATAATTATTAAGATAAAGTTTTATGAAATATTGATCTTTCGTTCGTTTTTTTCTATATATTCATTATGACAGTATACTGTTTAATTGTTCTACATTTGAGCAATTTTTTATGGTTAGTAGTTTTAAATAAGCTAATTAACATTTCATAAAAGTTTCAGACTATTCGATGAATATTATATCATGCTATTCACGGAATGAAAACTTCAAACTCATATTTCTCCATGATGAATTTTTGTACATATATTGTTATTCAAAACCCTAAGGCTTTTTTGATAATTGAAGTATGGGTTTGAAATTTTTTATACATGTTCTGAAATATATGTTTTATAAAACTATGCAGGGAATTAGCCCTAACATGTTTAGTACTTTTTATAAAAAATTTCAAAGTCAAAATTAATGTTTTTTTGGGAATTTTTGGAAGTTTAACTATAAAAAAATTAATAAAAAATTAAAGAGCAGTAACAGAAAAAAAATCCATGCACAGTTTTATGTAGTATATTATAAGGTACTTGGAAAAAAATTTGAAAGAAAAGAGACATATTTAAAAAGGCCTTAGAGATTTAAAAAATGCTTAAAAAAGCTAAAAAAATTTAAATTTTACAACATTTTGCAACAAATTAAAAAAATTTTGTATGGAATTATTGTTAAATATGTACCTTTATAAAATACAATTAAAACCAAATATCAAATATTAAAAATAAAAAAAAATTATGAAGCTGGTACCATATCGCCTGAAGCCATCATTTTTATACTAATTACAAAATAACCCAATTTCTCACTGGCCATAACTTTAAAAGCTACTTGAACAAATTTAATTTAGTTCCGTCATTTTCATATGATTGTAATATTGATGGCGAAGAAAATATAGAACATGTGCTCCTTCTGTGTTCCAAGTATGTCAGAGAGAGAGAGAGATCGTAAGATTGGCTTTTTTTCAAGGGACTTCATATAAATTGACCTCCGAATCCTCACCAACTTCTTTCCACAAGAAGTGCTCTTAAATGTTCTGTTAATTTGTTGTAAATATTTGTAATCCTTCATAACCTCAAAATTTTTCCTTCTTTCATTTGTAATGTGGGATTAATACTTACTTTTTTTAGCCCCGTGTGATACTTTGTGGTGCACAAGAATTTTATAATTCTTTTCAATAAAAAAAATGTTTTCATTCTATGAAGGCTATTTTGTATTGTCACTTATTAAAGCCTTTACTATTATTGTTAAATATATTTACTTTTTGTGTGTTTTTTATACATATTTATTATATGTGAAATTAATTTATTTTCTTCATATATCTACATTTTAAAAAAAAATTTTCTGCACGCAGTAGTAAAACTTTCAAGATACAAATTTTCAGCATTTATACGAAATAGTCTTTTACATAATATTTTACAGAATTCACTATACATAAAATGAAAGTTTCGAATTTATACATAATACACATGAAAAAACTTTTGATTTAATTTTTTATTTTTATTACTGAATGCAAGATCACTTTTAGATTTACTTTTCGTCTTTTTTGTACACTCTAACAAAATTCTTTTTGCATAGCTCGTTTTTTTTCTTCATGAGCCGAGATTTTCATGTTTAAAGATGAAATTTATAAATATTAAGCTACATATAAAACTTTTCATAATGCTTTCTGACTCGAAGTATAACTATCCTTTTTATCTATTCAGACATTTTGAAAGTACACAAATTTGCATTGTCAAAAATAAACACACCTGTATTTCGCAACAAAACAGCAAATATTTTTCTATTCTACAGATATTTTGAGAAATTCCTCTAAACTGGAGTACAAACTCCATTGACATTTAATAATGGTAGATTTGTGAAGGCATAACTGTTTTCAAAACCACTAATAATATTCTTTTTTTTTTTTTTTTTTTGCAATTGATTTAATAATTTTATTCTTATATATATAAAATAAATAAATCCTTCTGAATAAGAACTAAAACGTTATAATTTCTTGAAATCTTCAAAAATCTGTCTTTTCCATTAGAGATATGTCGGAAATAATATACGTAATTTGAATTTTATTCATTTATTGATCAACTTCTATTTTCATTCAATGTGAAAACTCTTTATTGAAAGTCTTAAATATTTCCATTTTGCAAAAAAGAAAATATTTTTTTGCTTTATTTGAATGTAAATAATTATTATTTTAATTGGAATTAGAGATCTGTTACCCACAGAAATGTAAACACAATTTTTAATATGCATTATTTATTTCAAGTGCAGCTCAATTTCTTTCAATTCGATTTTAAAATATGCCATTTGTTTAAAAAAAACATATGGTTACGTAGATTGAAGTTTGTGGATTTAATGCTATCAGTCTCAAAGAGCAAAAAAGTTACACACAACACAAAAGAGCGATGAAATTTACTGTAGGTAAACAATCTTTTAAATACAGGAAA
Organism: Trichonephila clavata; assembly: GCA_019973975.1. Classification (NCBI taxonomy): domain Eukaryota; kingdom Metazoa; phylum Arthropoda; class Arachnida; order Araneae; family Nephilidae; genus Trichonephila; species Trichonephila clavata. Next base: position 60,478 of record BMAO01038791.1, on the reverse strand, counting down.
AAGCGCTAAAATTGGCAAAATAAATCCCAAAAGTTCTTTACCCCCTCTACAGCGCTTGGGCACAACTCTCAGGGTCTAAAAATATAAATACGTAATGATGAATATTATTCGAAAGCAATTGCTAGATCGTGGCAACTGAAGTCTTCAACAGCTGAAGTAATACTGACTCAGCCTCAGTGAGTAGTTGCTATTTACTGCATGCGTGGCTATCTTCAAACACTTTCTCAAAAGATACGTCATAGATCGGTGATGTCAATGGATTTATCCAGTGATTTTCAGAAGCATTGATAGGGTCCCCAAATCGCCAAAAAGGGTCGCCAACATGGTCGCCAAAAAGTATACCAACTTGACTCTATTGCCAACATTTTGCCAAGTTTCTATTGAATCGCCATTATTATGTAAGGAACGGCGTTGTGTGCTTGCAAATATTACAATTTTTATCATTAAATAAATGCAACAGAATGTAATATTAACGTATTAAACATTTAAATATAAGTTATTTACACTATTTTAAGCATTAATTACACAAAAGTCGTAACAATATTCTGTGTGCCATACCTTTAAAATCTAAAATTTATGTTATAAAACATGCCATGCATTTAATACATTCAAGCAAATGAATAAATAGCTTATAAATAATGAAATGCATGCCATAAATTCATAGTATTAACAATATATAAAAGTCAAATTCAGTAATTGGAGGGTAAGGAGCATTTTCTGAATTCTTATAAATAACTTTCATTTATGATGTTAGGTGCTAATCTTCACTCATTGACTCTAAATACCATGAACTTTGGAAGCATTGAACAACAACATTACAAATGACGAAAGATTAACATGAAACACTAAGTTAAACACTTTCTATTTGCACTTTACGCTTAATCTCCAAAATACAGAATGTTTAAACCATGTTTGCTCCGTACAATCAATTCGATTTCCAAGGCTTGTATGCAAAACAGATTGAAGCAAAGCCTTTGCCCTCCAGCGAGAAATCATACGTTTGCTTAATAGAACTTTGAAATACGAAGGGAAATGGCTTTGTTCGGTTTATTCAAATTTGCTGAGTTCAATCTAAACGATTTAATTGTGTTATGTTTACCGTTCACTAATGGAGGTCGAAATAATTTATATGAGATTTGATATTTGAAAAGATTTATCTGTTTAGATAGCACGTGTACGTACTTTCAAAATTAAAGAGTTTGCCTTTTTCAAGTATGCAATATTTTTATTAATGCGTACCTATTGTGGTGAACCGCTGACTTGGTTACGTTTTAAGGGAACCAGGACATGTTCGAACGAGTAAAATGCCATAATTAAGACCCTTTGTTTATGAGACGTATATCTTTTAAAATTTCCAATAGAGCTTAAATATTTTATGTTCTTAATGAAGACAATTTAATTATTCTGTAGAACTACAAAAATAACTTTTTGGTTCAAAAGTTTTTTTTTTCCTACTTAATTTAAGTAATACATAATTTTTGAGAACTCATAATACATACTTATGTTTAGGTGCCATTTTTTTAAAAAAGTATCTTTTTTTGATGCAAAATATTTTTACACATACATAAAACAATACACAAAAGACAGTGAACCTATTTTTTCAGTAAAATTTTGGTATAGTTTCTTTAAAAAAATTATGAAACTATGAAATTTGGAAAATTTCTATTTTTCTGCTTTTTTTGTGCATAAAACCATTTTTTAAAAATTAGGCACAATTTTAATAGAAAAAAATTAGGTTCACTATATGCATAGGCATCTTGTATAGAAGTATAAAAAATCTGGAATCATATAGTGCAATAGTTTTTTTTTAAAAATGTACCTAAATGCAAAAAAATATGCTTTTGAGAAAAAGTGAAAAAACTAAAAAAAACAATGTTTTCACATATTATTCACTTGATTAGTATTTCCTTGCCTATTTTTATATGCTTAATAACAATACTTAATCATTTTCTAGAGTTACAAAAGTAATTTTAAATTCATATGTTATTTTCCCCCTTTGTTTTAGTTAACATGAACATAAATTTCGAGATCTTGTAATACATATTTTCATGTACGTACCATTTCTTACAAAAATATTTCTTGAATATACAAAAAATTTTACACATATATATAAAGCAACATGTGAAACATAAGGAACCAGTTTCTTAATAAATTAACTGCATAATTTCTTTGAAATAATCATAAAACCTTAAAATTCTAAAAATCTTAATTTTCGAGATCTTGTAACACATATTATGCCACGGAATAGCGGAGTTATTCATTCAAACGAAAAAAAATTCAAAAAATTATATAGATCAAACATAGGGGAAACTATCCATTTAAAATATGTCAAAAGGGGCGTGGTCATTTGTTTACATTTTTATTTTTCATATTTTAGGGCTATTTTATCAACAAACATATAAGTAATATACATTTTTAGATTCAGAAAAATATGCACTATTTTTTAGAACTAAAATTGAAAAATCGATTTTTTTAAAGTATATGATGTCCTGGTTCCCTTAAAGCCATTAAATTTTCAAATGTTTTTAAGCAGAAATATCACTGTTTTATTGTAATACTTAAACTTCTATATTTTGTTACAAATAATATTCACAAAGAATTAGCTGGATGATATTTTGCATCTAATTTTTTTTTGTTGCCCAAATTTAAATTAGAATTTATTTCAATAACTATTGAAACACATTGTAATGTTTAATGTTCTAATCATAATAATATTTTTATTGATAATTTATATATCTAACTATAATAATATTTTTTCAAATACTATTTTTTAAATAATAAATCAAATAAAGTTTTAAAACATTATTTTGATGAGAGACGTGAAAAATTATACAATCTAGCTGATGTTAAAATTAAGTTCAATGATATTAAATACTTTCAATTTAAGAAATTTAATTATTATCTTTAATATAAAATTAAACTGTATTTTTCAATTTATCATATAATTAGCATAAACTTTTGATAATTTTCTTTACTTTATAATATATGTCTACCTAATAAATAACAATTTAATTCTGAATAATTCTGTTCACTGAAATACATATTCCAAAAATAATTTTGATATTTATGTATATATTATTAATATTGGAGATGGCTTTGATCTAAAAAGAATTTACTATAAACATCATGATTCACACAACTGCTCTATAAAATAATCAACAAAGAGCTTTACCTTATTTAGAAACTTACATGAGAAGAGTTTTTCTTCCTTAGAAATCTTATCCTTGTAAGCATTAAAGAAGTTTTTGTGTGTGTCTGCATCTTATTCTTATTTTACGCACCAGAAATTAAAAAAAATTATCACTTAGAGTACATATATGAAAAGTATACGTAGACATAGAAAAAAGACAGAATTAGTTATTGAATATGATTTAAATTCATAGGTTGCGTGTGAAAATAGTTTTAAAATGAGGGAGATGGAGTTCTTGTTTATTTATTTAAGCAGTGAGTAATGGTGCAAAGAGCTTTTAAATTGTGCAATTTAAGTAACCGCACATTTCAAGGAACTCATAAAATAGTCATTTGTCAATGTTGGATGAATATAACTCATTAGATCTACTCTAAACATTCTCATTTTTTTTAACATGAAGGAGCAAAAAATATTTTCAAGTTAGTCGTAATGAAAAAGGCTAAATAAGTTTAAATTTGGAAATTGTTTAATTAAAATTCCTATTATATAAACTTTTGAGATAATTAATGCTTCTTAAAAACAATAATTAATTATATATACTTGTTAAAAATTAATAATAATACTTCCCTTTAAAGATAAATTAGAATTTATTGAGCAAACTTATCTCAATTTATCACAAGGATTATCATAAGTTTAAAATTACTTATTTTATATAGTTTGAATCATTATTAATTTTCTATCTTATAGGTTTCTGAAGATATTGATTCCTAATTTCATCTACGTATCTCTGCACAACCAAAATTTTCAAACATGGTTTAAAAGGCTATATTTATCTGATAAAATACGCAGTTTAATTTTATTTAACAATTTTGCCAATAAAGCAATTACAATATTGCTTCATAAATTTAAATTTCTACAATACTTTATAGTTAATTAAGAAAAAAAATTGTCTATAAAGTAATTTTAATAAATCCTTTGTTAATTTGAACAAAATTCTAGAAACAACAAATTTTTAAAAATTTATATATACTGACAGATTAAGTGAAATTAAGTATTTAAATATCCTAAAAAGCTGTCGCTATGTCTGGAATGCATTGCAAACCTATATTAAATTAATAGTATAACAAAATTGTATTAAATTAATTCAAATATTCTTCAAAAGTATGGAAGATTAATATAGTTCTTTTACATTTTGTTACATTTTTGTTTGACATTCCACTCTCAGGAGGCCGAAACAATTTTAACCACATCTTAAAATAGATTCATATTCCCTGTTGAAATGCTCCTTTGTTCTGTTTTAAAATTGCTTATATTTGTAGTAGCGGTATCTTTCTCGAGATAAAGTGCACCTTCTAAAAACTTACTTGACTCTAAATGTGTTTCACGCAATATTTATGAAAACTCCAAACTGTGGAGAGAACCGAAGGTTAAATTTCATTAATTCTCTATCAAATAAATCAGTGGCAAACAAATGTACACATATGTATTTTATTTTATTCTATTCGCCGGATAGTTAGTTTTGTATCTGCTTCAAAGTAAAGTTTAAACTAATGGTTCGAGAATTAGCAGTACAAGTTAATATACATCTATAACATGATAAAAAAAGAACCTTTTTAAGTGTGTAATTATTTCTATGAGTATATATCAGGAGAACATAAATATAAATTTTTCAATATCCTGGTTTTCAATGTATTTCAAGCACAATTTTTTATACAGGACAAACAAATGTATAATCATAAGTATTATAACATGCAAAAAAATAAAATAATGGTGCTGCATTTAGTCTGTGTATCGTAATTTTTGCAACGTGATTTAAGTCATGAAATTAATCTTTAATCGTCTCAAGGCTTCAAAGCTTCCTCTCCATTATCTAAATAAGGGTTAGAAAGTTTTTCACATCGCGTAACCATAAATTGTCCTTTGCAATATCTAGTGTGGTTTTTATGATGAAATGTATTACATCTTTCAATAATCTTGCTTAAGGGGGTAGGTTCACGAAACAGGATCTGTATCTCAGTAATGTTAAAAATAGGTATTTTTAAGGAACATTTATAAACATTCTATTGAATAAAAATCTCCAATTTTTTTACTGGACATTCTTTGAACCATAATACGTACTTTAATCAGATATTCTATAAATAGGATGTCTAGTTATTTTTTTTTAAATATTTTTTTCACAAATCATTTTTTTAAAAAAAACAATGAAATCTCATGATGCATAATGCTATAAATCAAGTCAGAATATATTTTTGAAAAAATCCCTCGATTAAAGTATGTATTAGAGTGTAATTATTAATTATGTAAAGTTATAAGCTGTTAAATGCAGTAGTTTAGGAACAAATGTTCCTTATATGGTAAAAATGTTAGTTTTGAGAAAAATGGATTTAGTAGACTTTGACAGGTGGTAAAACATTTTCAAAAAAATTATTAAAAATACTTCTACTGTACGTAGAATGATAATTTTTGCACCATTAGAAGCGTAGAAATTCATATTTTATTAAAATGAGAAAACTGAAAAATGTTTTTGGGGACCAAAATTCATGAACCTACCCCTTGAAAATTCTTAAGAAAAACTAATTTTTTTTGTCAACAAATCAACAAAGGAAGTTTCCTATGCTCCCCTTAAATAATCAGGTTTTTCTTTTGATAAAGGTTACACAAACCCAGGAGTGGTCGCGGGAGGCCGGAGTCTCCCCAAGGTAACGAAATCTTCAATTCTAGAAAAACTGTTTATTTGTTACCAATGGCCTTGTCAGTATCCTCCTATATAACAGTTTTCATGGGAACTCAAAAGTATTTGTCATATATCTCCTTTTTGAGAGTGTCATTTTTTTAACAATCTTAAAGTACTAGGGGTGACTGAGTTCCCCAAGCGAACACTTTTGTTCCAAAATATTTTTATGAACAGGCTACATTTTCCCCCTGTGAGCGACTTAGAGTTTAAATTGCAGTGCTGTATGACTCATTCATTATGGTTTATGAATGTAAATTGATGAACTACCGAAAGGTTTGTCAGGTCGTATTTATGCTTTTGTAAGAAATTGAGTAAGTCAAAGCAGGATTAGTGACATTAGTCGTGGCATTATAGTGGAATGTCGCCTTTGAGGGAAATCAGTTCGCGAAATTTTGGACATTCTACAGGTAGCCAAATCGTACTGTGAGTATTGTAATTAGTAAATAGAAACGTTGAGGCAGGGACACTGCAAAAAGTAAAGGATGTGACAGCCCTAAAAAATTATCGAGCGCATCCGTAGAACTCTGAAAATGGTAGTGAACAAAATAGCAATTCTTCGTTGGTTGAAATCAGTCAGGAGTTCCAAGTTCATCAGTCGTTAGCAGCAGGAATGTTCTCCAGGAGTTAAAAAAACCTGCGAATCCATAGTCGTGTGGCCGATCATTTCCCAGAATTCAAAGTTCAATGTTGCAAAGCTCACCGTCATTGGAATGTGGACATGGGGAAAAATACTTTTTTAAGTGATAAATCTGGCTTCATATCCTGGAAGTCCAATGGACGCGTCTGGGTTTAACGGATTTGGCGAATGTTTCTTAAGTGACTGCATATTGCCGATTGTAAAATTTGAGGATGGCACTATCATGATCCGAGGATGTTTTTCATGGCTTACGCCGGCCTTCTTAGTTCTTGTTGTTAGAAACATGAAATCTGTGTGAGATGGATGTGGACATTTTGGACAATTATTTGGCAATATTTCGGGGAAGGTACATTTCTCTTCTAGCAGGATAACTGCTCCATTCACACATACAAATTTGTACAGATAAGATTTGGTGAAGTGAAAGTTCAAAAATTGGGCAGGCCTTCTCAAAGTCCCGATCTAAATTCCATAGAATATTTTTGGGATGAATTAGAATGCACATATTGCGTAGACAGCCAAATCGAACATTACCACTGCCAGTACTCACTTCAGCTGTGATAGAGCCTGGAAGTAAATTCATATGGACACATATGAAAAAAAAGATATGTGCTGGATGTCAACTGTCGATCTTGATGGACAAATAAATTTAGAAGTGGATAGGAATGGTGTTCAAGAACTGCTGTAATTTCACAATTAGGGGCAGACAATTGATTATCTCATAGAAATGTATGAACAAGACATTGAAGATTTTGAGTGTAGACCCAGTGCAATCGGACGGCGGAAAGACGGTTGGGTATTTGACAGATGACTTCAGTTTTATCGAAAAAGGGTTACAAATTTTAGAAAATATAGAATCCAAAGAATAGCCTAATTTTTCAACAAAGAAATAAATTAAAAAAAACTATCAGCATGACACGAAGAAATTTTGAGTGAGCAAATAATCTTTGAGCCGGCCGACTACTTAGTTAAATTTTATTATACCTTTTCTACAACAAAAAAACCTACTATTTGTGATTTTTTTATTTGTGTGTTATCAAAGGACTTTCTAAACAATTTTTTCCTGAATTATTATTCTTTTTCGTTTTCAGCTCCAACTAAAAATAATTTACATGCATTTATTTGCGAAATAATACCCCGACTAAAGCGAATTCGTCTTACGTGGTCAACCAATGATTAAGTTGGCCTTACGTTAGCCTCCGGCAACCGACATAGATTTTCTGATAACTTCTTCACCCCCGACGTAAGCAAAAACAGCTCCAGCGATTTTTTTTTTCATTTAATTTAAAAAGTCGCAATCTAACTTATATTTTTAATTTTAATTTTTAATTCTTTTAAATTTTTAAACTACCCAATTAAACATGGCAAGTTATTTATCAATGGCAACAACAGCCATAAGATAGGGGATTTAGACCTCATCAGAGATCATGTGCCCCGATGACTATTCTACCGTTGGACTTAAGTAGTTTCCACTCAATCCCACCTATCGCAGAAGTTCAGTGTATTACAGTATTGGATAATGAAAAGTGTTTAAGAATAAATTAAATATAATTTTTTTTCAATTTAAATGAACTTACACATAACTATTCCGCATATGTAATTAAAAATAATCATGTTTTTAATTAAAGTAAATAATTAGTGATTTGAGCAATATTTTGGCACTGGAAATTCATAAAAGGAAATTGCTTTTATTTAATAAAACCAGTAATTTGAAAAACGATTTGGTATATAACAAATATTATTAATGATCAAGAGATACAGAGATCTTTTAGTATAAGGGATCATTTTGTCCCTAATAATTAATTAGTGAAAGAAAAAACAATATTTTTTTCCAAAGACTCGTAAGAGAAACAAACTGTAATTAAAACAAAATATTGTACAGTAGGTAATAAAATATATAGGATTATAAATGTTTTAAAATAATAAAATTTGATTATTTTCAGAAAATAACACAATATTTTATTTTAAGAAGAAGTTAAGACAGAAGAAGTTAAAACATTTATTTTTTTAATCACCATATTTACTCGAATCTAAAACGTCATCAGTTTTAAGCCACACCCCTATTCTATACTCGTTTTTTTTTCATTTAAAATTGTGCAAAAGTTCATTAAAGTCTGATAGTTAAGAAGTTTTAAAAATTTTAACGAGAAATGATAAGAAGTTTACAACTAATTTATTTTTCCAGTATTAAAAGCTTTCAAACACGTACATGAGCTTATAGTTACACTAACCGTTAGTATCATGCTTCGGAAATGATTCGTCGCTAACATTTTCTTATCTGTCTTCGGTGTTGGTGCTGGCGTCGCCATTTTCCAACACGGTGTCGTCTACCGTGCCATTCAATGCATTTGCTATACAACCTTTTTCTATCAAACGTATAATAGAAGACTGTAAGAGAATTGTTAAAAATTGTTGAATATTTAGAAGCAAAAATTATATTTTATTTACGCCATCGACGTATATTTGTTTCATCCGTGTCGAGTTTTCAGTGGAAGCTGCTATGTTTCCGTTTTTTCTGCGTATGAAATTGTCTCGCTTTTCATGTTTGCGCCATAGTGAACTCGTCTCAGTGTTATTACCAATATCTGAGATGTTTCGGTCATTAAAAGAAAGCGTATACAAATAAAAATTCATAAATACTAGTAGAAAACGATGTTTAGGATAAACTCAGTACTGGAAATAAACTGCGGAAAGGGATTAGTCATCGATGCAAGTGGTGAGAATGAACTATAAAATGTTTCCTTTTGAAAAGGAATTCAATTTCGCCCATCCAACAAATCTTTTGCCTTCGATTCTAAGCCACACATGATTTCCAGTAGCATAAGGACTGGCAAAATATTGTGGCTCAGATTCGAGTTAATACAGTAATAGTTTTGATCTACATTTCTCAATCCATGGCAAAAACAGAAAATAAAAATGAGTAAATGCTTGGTTTTTATGACAAGCCAGCGATTTATGAAGTTTCTGAAAGATAAGTTTAAGTAAAGATAAGTTGTCAGAAAAATATGTTCCTATCAATAAATAATAATAAAAAAAACCTGCATTATATTCAGAGACCTAATAGGATTTTTACGATCATTTTGATGATATATTGGAAAACATTCAGAATTTACTCGATTTAAAAGTTTCCTCCTTCTGAAAGAATTTGATCGATTTTTAAGCTGCTGGAATATCGAACGGTTTTTTAAGTAGCCTTTAACTGGTTTTTGTTATAGGGAATGATTTGGAGAAAATTTATGGGAATTTTTCAAATGAAGTGCTTGAATTATGCTCTCATCTAAGAGAAACACACAAAACATTATTCTGTGAGATAAACTGATTATATATTTCAGGAATTTAATAGGGTGAAATAAATACGATACGCATACAATTTTCAAATTTATATATGTTTATTAAAAATAAATGGAACTACTAAAATTTATTTCTTATGAAACAAGTTATCTTACTAAAAAATGTTAGAAAAGGTTTTAATGCAATTCAGGCTATTTCTATATGTGTAAAAATGCGTATTGCGATGCTGTAATAAATTTATATATCTCACACATGAGAACAATAATAAAAAGGCAGTAAGTTATGTTCAATATTAAGGTTACAAATTCAAATTATACATAATACATGTAAGTAATGCATAATGCAGATAATAATACATAATACATGTAAATAATGCATAATACATATAAATAATACATAATACATGTAATGCATAATACATATAAATAATACATAATACATGTAATGCATAATACATATAAATAATACATAATACATGCAAATTATAGTTTTTACATGTAATTTGAGCAATGTGAGTATCTCGCGTCCATGAGTGAGTCTCTTTTCTCCTATATTTTGCGAAATATTACAAAGAGCACAAAAAATATTGTATAAATTGAAAAGAAAAATATATCACACTTTACTTATATTATCACCATGAGTATACTATAATGAGTAATAAATACTATAATGAGTAGTAAAAATATGTTTTGCTAAATTATAAAACAGAAAGTATTATTAACAATAATGTGGGTTTATTACACGAATAATTTTCAAAAATAATAGCTCCTTTTAATCTGAATAAGAAACCTTTTTGTAATGCCTTTAAAACGTTCTTAAAATATTTTTCCCATTGATCGGGTGAATGCGAAATTTATAACCATTTTTGGATATGCAGAATTGCAATGGTATTGACTCCACACATGACATTGTAATGACCAAAATCCCTCAACAATTTAAATCCAATCAAACGTGTGGATGTGCTTAACACATAAATGCATTGTGTATCACACAATTAATCATCTAAAAAACATCTCAGAGGATTTAACTTGGAAAGCGAGAAGGACCATATGAGACATTAGTTGTAATACGAGTTCGATAAAAAGAATACAGCAAACCGATGCATGTCGCGATGTCTGTCAAGTTTATGAGGAGGAGGCAACAGACTAAACCACATGTCGTCGATGGTTTCGTAAATTTAGGGAAGAAGACAGAAGCTGCAAGGATCAGGCTAAGAGTGGACGGCCATAATACGTTAGAAAAGATGATAGTGACCAAGACATAAGGAACAACCAAACCCAACCATGCAAGAAAATTGGCAGAGACCTTCAACGTACACCTGACAATGGTAGAGAGACGTCTGGTTAACTTGGGATTTACAAAAAAGTCGATAGTTGGGTTCCACATAACCTGACAGCTAAGCAACAGAATGACTGAATCGACACCTGTTTTTCTTGTCTTTCCCGGTACAACAATGAGCCATTCTTAACACAAATTATGACAAGTGATAAGAATGGGTTATGAACCGTAACATAAAACATCGTAAGACTGTGTACCGCCCTTCTGATCCACCTGCATTGACTTCAAAAGCTGAACTTCATCCCTAATAGGGGTTATTGAATGTGTGGTGGGATGTGCAGGGAATAATTCACTGGGAGGTCCAGCCAAGCAAGCAGATTATCAATGCTGTTTTCTAGTGTCTACAGTTAGACAGGTTGCCTTCAAATTTTGTAGCACAGCAGCCAGATCTCATCAATCATCCTAGTGTTATCCTTCATCACGATAACGCCAAGCTACATGTTGCTGTCATCAATCGCCAAAAACTAATGGGCTATGGTTGGGTAGTTTGGCCCTACCTTCCCTATCCTCTTGATTTGGCACCAACTGATTATCACCAATTTTGTGCGTTAAACAATTCCTTCAGTCAGAAAATCTTTGATGATCTTGATGCTATAAAAACTGTCATCCAAGATTTTATTTACTTAAAACCGGTTAGTTTTTACTACTGTGGGATTCAACTCCAACCAGAAAAATGGCAAGATGTAATAAATAGCAATAAGGAATATGCAAAACCATGGGTAATGTTTATTTTGAATTGATTTGATCTTCTTTATAGGTAATAAAAACGGGTAGAACTATTGCACTCAACCCAATAATTTAATCTATATATAAGTAACGTATTTTTCAAGCTATTTATTTAATGCTTCTCAAACGTTCAACATTTGCGACCTAATATTCAATCATCATTCTCATCGTGCCCCCTCCATACAATAGCAATGATATGAATTCAATAATACTGTACTTTGACGCTAAAACTACAATACGACTCTAACCTCTAATGGGCCACCGGGGAATATAAACGTTTCGCTCAGTCAAAGCGTCTATTGTCTCGGGCGTATATATACGTCTTTCCGAAGTACGATCTTTTCTGTTCACTGCTACCTATGAAATTATTCCGAAGGCTGTAGAATGCAACAAAATGACCTTTACAGTGTTTGCGAAGGGTTTCAGATGATTTTCTTATTTATTCCCCCCTCCTCCCCATACATCACATACGCGAGCCTACGTGGAAATAGGTAGCACTTGGGAGCGTATTGAGTAACTTTTAATCGACAGTTAATTGATTGATTATAAACCGTACAAATTATCAATAGAAGTGCTAATTTTTGAATATAATTTCATATGTGACAAACCCATAAGGTATAGGTAATTATTAAACTTATTCTCAATTTAGCATTTTTTTGTTAAATTCACTATAAAATACATTGTACAGTACTGATTCATTTATAAGTGTATTATATCAGTGTAAATGTGTATTTTACTTTTTGTGTTATGTTTATATTCAGTAAATTAATATTTCTTAAAAATATTTTTTTGTTTTCGACTGTTTAAAATGCTCGGGCCCTCTCGTAGTAATATCGCCCCTCAACTAGGGGGCACGCCTCACAGTTTGTGAAACGCTGTATTAAAAGGTCTCAGGGGTGTTAACTTTCTCTAGAAGGCTGAAAATACAGGTGTTTCATATTGAATGGTACAAAAAGAATAGCGCAGTGAGACTGCTGTAAGGATTTATTCAGCCGAAACAAATTTATTCTGAAACTACAATTATACAAGTTTTATTTGGCAACTGGGAAAAATAGAATGATGAACTCGCCACTAGAGGTGCTGTTAAACAAAATGTCGTCCTGCAGGAGAAAGCGTACTGCGTTTTCGAATATGCCAAAACCTTCTCGTAACTGTTGTGCAAAGACATTTTCGCACGAAATTTGTAAAGAACCACCCATTGGCATAACATAAGCAGATGGGAGAAGCAGTTCCAAGATACCGGCTGCTTATGCAAGAACAAAAGCCCAGGACGAAAAGAAACAAAACCCGAAGTGGTTGAAAGAATTCAGTGATTCGCTTTTACGGAGTCCCTCAAAATCAACGCGACGAGCAGGTGCAGAACGTCAGAAAGCTGTTCCTGATTTCATTTTGCAGCAAGATGGTGCTCCCCACATTGGAATAAAAACGTACGTGAGTTCCTGAACGAAAGTCTACCCCATCGCTGGATTGGCCATGCTGAGCCACAGGATTTGACATGTCTCATTGGCCACCGAGATCACCAGATCTAACGCCCTGTGATTTTTTTCTCTGGGGTTTCGTTAAAGACAAGGTGTTTGTGCGTCCACTTCATCAGGACTAGAGGAACTGAAGCAGCGGATAACAGCAGTGTTGAACTCCATCACAGCGGATATGCTATCACGAGTGTGGCAGGAGCTTGATTACCGTGTAGACATTTGTCTTGTACCGGAGGGCACATATTGAACACCTGTAGAAACTTGAATAAATGTAGTTTTGATAAATTTGAATTTTCTAAATATATTAATTACACCTTCACAATCATGTTTTCTTTTGTCCCATTCAATATAAAACACCCTGTATAAACAATATTCAAATACATATAACACTTTGAAATTAGAATGAAATAATTCGAATCTCTTACACAGTATTTATAAAGGAATGGGGCCTTAGGAAAGTTTAAAATGTTTAAAATATAATCATAATTTTAAAAATTATAAGTATATGAAAATAAGAAATATTTCTATAAGAAATATTAATTAAGTTTTACGTTGCGCATGCTATTTTCTAAAGTAGTAGCTTTAATTACTAGCAATAAGTTGATTTATAAAGTTAAATGTATTCTTATTACACCGTAGTATTTTTAAGTAAACAGAATAATAAATTATATTTTTTTTAAAACAAAAAAATTAAATTTTCAAATTTTTTTAAAAAAATTACAATATTTTTCAAATATTTTGAAACACAAAAGATATATTATTCTTAAACTACTAGGGTTTAAAGAGTATGATACATTTTATAATTCTATAAAGTTTTATATTTCAAAGGCTACTATTTTAGAAAATAGCATGCGCAACGCAAAAATTACATAATATTTATTACAAAATTATTTCTTATTTTGCATATGCTTATAATGATTATATTTCAAACATTTTGTACTTTTTTGGAACAATAATTCTTTGTAAATAATGTGTAAAAGATTCGAATTATTTAATTTAAACTTAAAAGAAGTATACCTGTTTGAAAGTTGTTTATATTTTCACTCCTCGATACAAAATTAAAATTCCTGAGACCTCTTAATTATTATATTGTCTTAGATTAGATTATTCAGAAATTAATACATGTTATAAAAATAAACTTTTAACAATATGATATTCATCAAACAATCAAGAAATATTCGCGGAATATCTAAAAGCCTAAGCCTCAAGTGGTGTACATTCAGTTTTATGTAAAACTAGAAATAGATTCTCTTAAATAACCTAATTGCGCATTTTAGAGTATTTGAAGAAAGAAAATTCATTAAGAAGAGTGCAGATAACCATTTTATGGAAGAGAAAGTTCCGGAAAGATCGAATGCCTGATTTAAGAGGGTTGTCTTTTTCGTCAAATTATGTAAATGAAAGAGATTAAGCAATTTATTGGATAGAGAAAATTATTGAATCGTAAAAACATTTTATAGTGTTTTATAGAGTGAAAGTATAGATCAATTACTGTCGAGGCTGCTCAATCGCAAGGAAAAATGCTTTCCTTACTTTTTAGAAAATTTTGTTTAGAGAAATTTGCTTTGAATGAAATAAAATAATGTTTCTTTAGAAAGGAAATGGAATATATTTAAGTCATTCAAAGTGAATTATTTCAAAACAAACTTTAATATCTATTTGTAGTATTTACGTTAAGAAATTTATTGTATAAATAAGAAAAGGGTAAAACTGCATGTTTTAAATGTTAACGTTTGAACAAAATATATGTATTGGAAATATTTGGATTCTTATAGAATCGCAGTTAAATAATACAATTTGCTGCCTTGTGTGCACAATAAAGGAAGCAAACGTTTCTACAAAATTAAAAGAAAATTAATAGGGAGAATTCTGCTTTTAAATGTAGTGCTCTTTTGAATCAAACAAGTCACATATCATTTTTTTAAATTGTAATATATTTTTAAGAATTTCTCTGTTTGTGACGATCGCTATTTAAAAAAAAAACTAAATAAAACAGATGTATACCAACTTAACCTTTTGCGTACCATGAAACCACTGGTGGATGCATGCTCTGTGTAGGGCAAAATCTCATTGTAACCTCATGTGGATACATGTCTTATTTATGTGTATGATCAGTGTAACCAGCACAGAAAACATTATAAGGTAGATTTTCTTTTATTTGTATTGCATAAAAATACAAAATATCTGAGTTACAAAAATTTCAGAAAAATAGGAAAATTAAGATTAAAATTACAAATCTTTGTGTAAAATTGTTCGAAACATTCCTTGGAACAAAAAGCTTTTTTTACAGGGACGTTTTAAGATCCTTTGAGGCCCTGGGCCCCTATACAAAATTAGGCTCTACCTGAGATCTTTTACAGCAAACAGTATACAGAATGCATTGTCAAGTATTAGTTCAAACGGTAATTTGAAACAAATTTGAAAAAAATACGCACAAACCGACTCGACGGATGACCACATTGTAACTAAATTAGTTGAATGATTGCTTAGGGTATTAGGTCTAGGCTTAGACATGGACAACGGTCAGTGCATAATAATACAGGCTTACAACTTTTGCCAGTTGACATGCAGACTGAAATTCCCTGTTTTTCGGAGAATGTATACGGGAATAATATTTGACCATTTAAGTTTTCCGGATCATGATCTTATTAAAACAGAGTTGAGAACTAAACAAGGCCTCCAACCGAGGGCGAGGTCCTGGGCCCGGGATTAGCTGTCTCATGCCTCATGTCTTTTCCACATACCTTATATAAGTATATTTTCAATTTTGTTCCATTTCTTCACCACATATAGATAAATTGTATCAGAGAAACAGTCCTAATGATCGGTTTTCGGTAATTATTACCATTCAGTACCATTTTCGTTGAAATACAGACGACAATGGCATACTAGCAAGGAAAGTAAAAAAAAACGAAAATAATTTATACAAACTTTAGAAAGCGGAACAAAACACTAACGAATGTGCTCCCTAATCAGCGTCAAAAGGAAAAATGAAATTTGAGTCTTAATGTCAAGGTCAGTATTCCCAGAAAACTGGAATCTTTAGGGATGCCAGAAAGCACAGTCTAGTACGGTAGGGGTTAATATATGTATACAAACACACTTATTTTATGTATGACGAGGCCGTGGTAGCCTAGTGATTATGGTCATAAACTCGTGCCCAGTATATCACGGTTTTGAATCGTGGTGCCATTTAAGTCTCGCGTTGTAGAGGAGTCTGCTGCACGTTAAATCTCCGGAGCTTAATGTCCTACCATTAGCGTGGGGGTTTGGAAAGGAAGTGTCAGCTTAGGTGACGCTTTCGCCAATTGACTGAGACTTAACGAGATCCGTCGCCAAAAACCCTCGTGTTGCTTTATAGTGTTACTTTAACCCATTCAGGACCATGATCATATATATATGATCACTTTATTGAACACCGTATCATATTTGAGGTTGCGTTTTGCCCAATAATCACATCGGTGTGATTTTAATTTGGAATGATTATAAACTATAAATTTCGGCATATTTTATAAAAGGAATGATTTTTTTACGAATTTTTAAATGAAGTTAGGCTTAAGTGGAAAAATCACCAGGTCCTGAACGGGTTAATATAACTCCCACTCTCATTCACTCACGCTTTAAATACTGTGTCATAAAGACAAGAGCAACACTTTTAAAACAAGAAAACATTTATAAACACTCATTTGAATTCACGCATAAACACACAACATAAAAAGAAAAAGTGGGGAAAGATCCTGGAGAAAACAACATCACCAATATCAACAATTACAAGCACGTGCACAGCAGTTGCAAGATTTGCCCATATGGACAATCCAACGTTGAATGAGATTAATTTGTGTGCATTGATACAGAGAAATTCTTTAAAAGTGATTGTGCAAAGATTTTATATTCATCTTGTGTATCTTTTTCATCATAGAATATTTAACAGTATTACAAACACATTTTTTCACAGTTCTTTTCTGTTATTAAAATCCTGCAGAAGATGGATTACTTCTTTCTATGGATATAAATTAATTTTGACTTGTTATAATACGTGTTTATATATATATTATATATATATATTGGTTCATCTAGTTATTTCTTTACATTGTAAGCAAATTTAAAATGCTGTTGTAAAATATTGAAAAAGCACTAATTTTTTAATCACTAAAGGTAAAATCACGTCAATGATTGACTTATATAGCCTTTTATATATATATAAATATTGCACTTTATCAAGTATATTTAAATAAGCTATAATTATTAATGAGAAGACGAATTATCTTTCTTTAATCTTGTCTTAAAATTTTTCTTGGCGTGCGAATTAAAAAATGTTGAAATAAATATAATCAAATATTATTATTTCATGATATTTGATTGATAATCCTATTATTTTTTAGTTGAAAATATAAGATTCCATTTAAAAATTTACTTTTCATAAAGTGAAAAAACGTTTGTACATATTTATTTTCATGAGTTTCATTTTTTGAAAATACGCTTGATTGTTTTAATACAGTTATGTTTTAAAGCGTGAATTTTGCCAAAACAAAATTTTTTTTTTTTTTTTTTGTTATTTTATAGACTATTTTAACAGCTTTATAAAAGTACCGTTTTTTACTTTTTATTCACTAGAACAAAAACTACAAGTGTTTTATTATAATCAGATGCCATACTTTAAAACGCGTTTTACTCGAAATGTGCTTTTTTTTTCTTTCAAAATGCTCAAACGGGGACAGCGTTAAAAAAAAAGTTTTTAAAATAATTGTTTTAAATTGTTTTAATTGTTTGTATCTTGCTAAAAAAGTTTTTAAAATAATTTAATGAATTATTTTTTGTGTTCTGTATAATAATAAAATTTTTAAACCTTCAGATTTATCATTCATTGTTTTATTACAAAATTTACAGTCCCTTATGTGAATATAATCACTGTTATTTTAAGCAATTTCATATAATAACTAAGATAAAGTACTCTAGTTTTCATAAAAATTAAAATATCTCTTTTCCAGAAGGTCATTTCAAAAATGAGTAACTTAGCAACACATCAGAATGGAAAAGTTCAAAATTTGTTCATAAACTTTTGGTATAGAATGGCCAGCGATTATGTTATTTTTTTTTGCGAATTTTTGCCCATTTTAGTAATAATAACTTCTTTTTACCTTCTTAATTTGAGCATGTGTGTTTCTTAGAATGTGCTGAAGAAATTTAAAAAATGACAATAAAAATTCCAATATCTTAATTTTTTGTAAAAAACAGCTGTAAGTAATTGGATACCTTAAGAATAATTGAACTTGAATTATTGAAACGAATAAATATAAATTTAATTTCTCTCTTATTTCACTCCTCTAAAATCTTTAATCACATCAATTTTTTAACAAAAATTTTATTTATAATTTTAAATGATTAAAATATCCCTTTATTTAGATGGTAAGTATTTGTAAACTAAAAGAAATTAATGTTTAGTTTATGTTTGAACAAGTATAAAAGCTTTATATTTCGGTTAGAGAGAGAGCATTATTTTAACATAAAAATTACATTCCGTTGTTATAAGACTACACATTAATCAAAAATTATTGAAAAATATTTTTGAAATATTTTGAAATGAGTTGAATAAACTAGGACAAATACTTCTTTAATTTCAATCCTTTTCTTATATTCTTTTAAGCATTCTTGATTATCTAGAAGAAAGTTGGAAAAATTTCGCTTTTAATAAACTGCATTGTTCTCCCTTTCTTTATTTTTGCACGAAAACCCCCTTTGTTCTCATCTCCATTGTTTTGAGAACTTATGCAAATAATTTTTTTTCACAAAGAACTTTTTTAATAAATATTTAGAATATAACTAAATACCTTAATTGTCTCGTAGATAGATAGATCCATTGGCAAAGCAATTGCTAATAATAGCAATGATTAAGCTTTATAATTAAACATTATTTATGCGATGCGCTTATCAAAACTTTCCATTCAAAAATAATTGAAGATTGTCGTAAGCTTAAAATATAAATGCTTATTCTTTTACATGAAATAGATAAATACCTCTGTTATATAGAAATGACTTCACCAAATGTTAAAAAGAAAAATAGAAAGTCTCAATATGTTTTTGCTTAACATTGAGAATATCGGAATATTCTGAAACTTTTGTATTTGTCCGTTTATCAGACTGCTTATATTAAATTTTGAAAAGAGGCATTAGAATACGCAATTATTTCCTTCAAAACATACCGCTGAATATATTTTTAAGTGTTAATTTTATTTATAAACAATATCTATAAAAAATGATGCTTTTCAGTTTCGGGGGTCCGTTGGTGACGACTAAATTTTTGTTTTCTTGCCAAGTTAAAGACCCAAAACAAAATAAAATGCTATTTTGTAAATGTTTTTCTGCACATGCTCCATAAGCACTAAAACTCGCGAAGTGTGTGTGTGTGATAGGTTGACCTGAATTATATATATATATATATTGCTTCATTATTCCTTTTCAAAATTATTTTTATTTGTATTTTGTTTATTTGTATTAGGATTCATTTCCTTTCATATTTTCTATTATTTTTATTTTATTTTTCTTTTGGTTGCAAATTACACGTGGTTGGTTTTAGGCCTAACTTTTCAATATTGGTATGTTTTCCTGTTATATATAAAATTTCTGCTGAACAGGGGAAGGTAGGATCCATAAAATATATTTAACCCTAATTTTGCTGGTCCTAATTCAGCAACAGCTTTAGAAATCATAACAGGTCTTCATCTTAGTCTATTGACTCTTTTGGCTTCTTACATTTTAAAGTTCTAATTCTGTTCCATGTTATACATACGCTTAGTTAATTCTTCTATAATAGACTCTTCCATCATTTTTAAAGTGTGTTTCTTGAAATCTGGTTTAAATCTTCTAGCTTTGTTAGTGATATTATTTTGTATTATCAATTTTATTATCCCATGTATTTCTTTCATTTTATGTTACTATATATATATATATATATATATAATAAATTTTCACTGGCATTTGGTAATTTCTTCTACGCCCTTTCTTCCGAAATGTAAAATTACCTTAAAATCTTATTTTCCCCCAAAGAGAACGATTATATCTTTCACTGAAGCCCTGACATTATAGTGTTTAGTGGCGCTGACTACTGTACTGTAGGACCTGGGTTTGAATCCAGAAAAAGGCATTTATGTTTGCAAATGTAAAGGACCTGAGTAGCATGGGGGTACTCTAAATATTCTTCTAGCTCAGTGATATTCAACCTGCAGCCTATCGAGCCTTTTTAGGTGGCCAAGTCATGACCCATTGCTCTAAGAAATTCTTTTATTTAAGATAATGTATTAAAAATTGGTGGGAAATTCTTTGACAAGAAATCAAATATATCAATTTTGCTTTTTTGCTGTCGATGTTGTACGGCAGCGAATTGATATCCTTTTTGTATTAGTAACGGTTACCGTTCGTGATATCTGCCAACAGTTGAGTAGCGACAATTTTATGGGTGGAACTAATTTTGAACACTCTTTCATACGTTTCAAGCGAAAAATATTCGATCGATTTGGAGGTTGTAGTAAAAACAAATATGGATCAGTACTTGTTTGATTTTCCACGAAAGTACTTTATTCGTAAAATACCAGCAAACAGGGATCATTCAATGGCACTTTCAAGAGGTGATAAATAGGATTTATTGAATATTCTTCGCAAAAGCAACACAGTGTTTTGTCAGTGGAATGTCACAGTAGTAAGAAAGACATCCTAATTAAGTTTGTTATATTATTGGTAATCATATGAAACCATTTACTGATGCAAAAATTATGAAGGAGTGTTTCTTAAATTCTCTTTTAATTTAGCGTTAGTGACAAAAATAAAAAATAATAAAAAAAACAATAATTAAAAAAGCAAAACAGGAGTTATAATAATATGGTCAATTTTTTACATTTTAAATTTCCAATGTTATCTTGGTCTTAAAGCATTTCTCCCCCCCCCCTATCACTTAACTTCATGTCCTGGGCCGCGGGAAATAGCTAACATATGTATGTGGCCCGCGTGAAATGGCTGATATAAGTATGCGGCCAGCAGAAAAAAAAGGTCGAGTACCCCATCTCTAGCCGAAAGTACTTTCAAGTGTATGGTTGAAAGGGAAGACAGGTGAGAGGACCCTGACTACACCCCGGAAGTCCTTCCTCAAAATTAGGGCGCAACGGAGCCAAAACGTACTGTCCCCTGCATGGCATGATGCTCAAAGCTGCGACTAACGTTAGACGTAATATGCCACGATGAATTTCGTGGGCCTCTATCTGACACCGTCGATCGGGTGGAATTAAAAACAACAACGCTTTCACTAAAGAACTTTGAAACAAAATTATGTGTGGATCATTACAGCGTATTTTTACTCTCAATGTGGAAGGTAAATGTTAAAATGTGTAATTGAATATATATTTTTTTGTATTTTACAGCACAATTTTTATTTAAATATTTTATTAACAATACTTTAATTTAAGAATTTTACCTAATGAAGGAGAATTTATATGAATTTTAAGAATCTAATTTTTAAATTTTTTTTTATCTTTTTCTAATGCAAAATAATGGGCAGTATTGAAGTTCAAAATTCTGATATGCAAGCGCAAGACAACATTTCTTGAAATTGATTCTCACATTTCAAATACTTCAATATGTAAATTTTGCCATTTACACATTCTTTTATTATTTTTGCCTTGATTTCAAATTATCGAAAAATCTTAAAATATTAGTAAAAAGAAAAAGCACAAATTTTTTTAATAAACAATGACTTTTCCATATTATTATGTAGAAAAATAAGATTTTTTTTACAAAAATTGCTATTTGTTTTAATTTATTTTATTTAAATATATTATTTCCATTTTATTAGATTTGTGCAAATATTTAATTAAAATAAGTTTACACATGCGCATAATAAGTTTAATGAGGAGATAACAAAATAAAACAACACCATTTTATCTTAAATAATTGAGTTTTTAATTACATTAAATGACTGAAACATAAAAAAAACCTCACCGAATAATTTAAAACTTCTTATTTTCTGTAAAAGCGATTTATTTGTGTATTATTTTAAATATATACGTTATTTATATAAGTTTTTTTTAGAACATAATTCTCTACATTTTCAAAAAACTACGAAAACAATTTTTTTAAGAAAAAATCACAGAGAAGTGCTATTAAAGAGAAAAAAAGAAAACCCATTTAAGAAGAGATCTTTATCACAAATACAGAAAAAGGCAGTATTCAAAGAAATAAAAAGTAAGTAGATTACTTCTTGAAAAAGTTCAAAATCTTCTCATATAAAAAAATGGAAGCTTGAAGAAACTTAAGTGTTATTTGCTGTAACGTTTTTTTGCTTTCTGCGTCCTCAAAACATTTCGGGAAAACTGTCAGTGCGTGTGTTTGGTTGCATTATATTATAAAAAAAAATTATGTATATATACTGTGAAAAAAAGAAGGGAAACTAGAAAAAAAAATTTTAAGCACATATTTCAATGAAAAGTTAAATACCAAGGGAATTTCCACTTATTGTATTGTAATCGGTTGTCTCGAGCTTCTCTCAATTAAACCCTGAAAGCATCTTTACCAGTATGAAAAACTAGCATCATGAAAGAACCGTGAGTTGTGGAGAGCTGAATATCATTTTTTTAATTAAATAGTTATGAATTATTGGGATTAAGGTATCCGACTACCCTAAAACTGTGAATTTTGCCCAAAATTGACAAATTTTTTTAATGATTTTATTTTATGGCTATCTTATTAGTTTTATAAAAACATCAAGTTTATGATTTTCCGTTTATTAGAACAAAAACTACAAGTGTTTTAGTAAAAGCATATGCCTTTACATTAAGCAAGATGTCATACATTAAAACGCATTTTACTCGAAATGTGATTTTTTGAAAATAATCAAACGGGGTCGGCGATTGCTAAAAAAGTTTTGAACATAATTAACTGAAAGTTTTTCTGTGAGTTCTGTATAATAGTAGAATTGTTTTAACCTTCAGATTTGTCAATCACTGTTTTATTATAAAATTTACAGTCCCTTATGTGAATATAATCACTGTCTTTTTAAGCATTTTCATATAGTAACCGAGATAAAGTGCTCTAGTTTTTGTAGAAAAGAAAATATTTCTTATCCTGAAGGTCATTTCAAAATTGAATAATGTAGTAACACATTGGATTGAAAAAATGGAAATTTGCTCATAAACCTTTGGTGCAGAATGGGCCGCATTTATGCAATTTTTGTAAATTTTTACCTCTTTTTTCCCATTTGAGTTAATAATTTATTTTTCTCTTTTTAATTTTAGCACATTTTTCTTAAAAAACACTAAAAAAATCTAAAAATAACAAAAAAATCCCCATATCACCTTTTGTTTAAAAAAAAAGTTGTCGCAACCAGTCGGATACCTTAAGGGCAAAATAGGCAGAAGAAAGAATAGACCCGGAAAGAAAAATTAGATGGTGTTGTAGAAGTGATTTTGTGTTAAAGAATATAGATAGTGTTGTAGAAGTACAGTTCTGAGACTACTTCCATAAACGAACTTCGTGAAAGGAACTATGTCTCGATGAACAAGACAGAAATGATAGAAAGAAAAAAACTAAGCAATAAAAGTAATTACAAAACTTGTGACGGATCTATACGCGTCTATGACTAACCCTTGGGGACTCTTCTGGGGAAATATTTTGACAACCAACTTTCACCGAAGGAAGAAAACGTGATTAAGCAAATTAAGTATATTATGTAAATTCTGTATTCGCGAGTTTTCAGAGCTAGTTGGTGAGTGGAGGATCGTGAATTTATTAAGTGGGAATCTAAGTTTATAAAAGTATCAATTGAAGAATTCCAAGAGAAGATCACTCGGAGGTGAGCAAATCCAGTTAAAGATTACCGTTCAAGGCCACAACAGTAGGACTTCACAAGAGTACAGGTATCGAGATCCTTATTTAAATAGAAGTTTAGCTTATTAGTGAGTGGCGTAGTTGATATTGAGCTTGTATAAGTTATCGTGGAATCAGTCGAGGGTCCGTAATATTATCCCCAGGCTAACGAGTCTCACCTTCGCGCTCTGCTTACTGATCATTATTCTTAATTAGATTATTATTGTACGTGTTTGATATTTTGTGACAGTAAAATAATTAGAGTGAATCATGTCGACTGATTATTCAGTTCTTCTCACACATCTAGCCGGGTCCGAGAGTAGACAAGGGGGATTAGAGGGAAGCAGGAACCGACAAGCATTACAAACTCATGATATAAAAATAGGAGGGCTGTTTAAAAAATATCCGACCATGAGTTTTCCAGCACATGGAAGTGGTGGTAGAGAGGGTCACATGGTACAGAGACAACAGACAACTTAATGCATATATTTGAATTTTTTTTTCTTCGTATGTCTGTGCATCAGTCGTAACCTGATGTTTACCCAATCAAATGTTGCTATAAGTGCATTTTTCATTTTTTTTTCAAATTAAGTGAACGAGCTGACAAAAGATATTGCATCAAATTTCGTCAAAAACTTGATGAATCTCAAAAAGGAGAGGGAAAAAAACATTTGGTAAGATTCAGAAGGTACATAAAGATGAGACTATGGAGAAAACTTAAGTAAAGGAAATGTTCATTCGATTCAAAAATGATCGTACATTACAGGAGAGTAACCAGCTTTCTAGTAAGACTCAAATTTTTCGAATTGCAGCAGTTATTGAGACGGTAAAAATAAATCGTTTGATTTCTTAAGAGGGTGGGAGCAATAAAAATTCAGCACGTATAAAAGCATGGTGGCAGCGAATTTTGTGCCTTAAGTGGTATCGGCAGGAAAAAAAATTCTGTCTCTTTGGAGAAACATGGAATTTTAGTCGATCTCTCGAACCTTTCTACTGTCAAAATGTAGATCCTTGGAACATGCGGCCGTTTTCGAATTTGGAGACATCGCTGAAAGGATCACTTTCTGTTAACGCGAAGAGGTAGTATATAACACGGCACGGAGATGTGAAAGCCAATTTAAATCTCCTTTTTGAAGTGTTGTCAGCAGCGAAAGGATCAGTAGACTGTGTAGAGACTTATTTTAAAAAGAAACCATGGTTTCAATCCCGTCACGTAAGTATATATTTTCCCCGTAAAAAGATCGGATATTTCTTAGACAGTCCTCTTACTAAAGATAAACATTAATATAAGTGAAAAAGTAAACACTGACATTATGAAATGTTTCCTAATATAAGTTTGTTTTTCGCATCTAAACATTACCAGTTTTTTTTTAGAAGTGGATTGAAGTGCCATGATTGAAAAAAGATTGGATAAATCATTCTATCCTGCAACTGATTGTAGAATGCAATGCTTGGCGGAAAACTCGAAGAGCTTAACAGTATATAGTATAATATTAGCTATCTTATGTATACTAATTAATAAGAGAAATGAATGGTATACGTTTCTTTGAATCGATAAAAGGAAAAATTGAAAATAAATCTTGTAAAAGATTTGGAAAAAAAAGCTAAAGTACATTAATCCAAATCTACAGAGAATTTCTATAGAAATTTAAATAAAACATTCCAATAAATTTGCAAGCAATTTACAACTTACCAATCCAAATGGAATAACTGTATTTAACTGGCGACTAATGGAGCAAACCATTTGCATTAAAACAAGAAATCTTATATTTAAGTTTATTTGTTGTCAGTGAAAAATATTTCTTCCTGATATGAACAGTTAATTAAAAAATTAAAAAAGTTAGGTATCACCAGTAAATGTGTCATAGAAAAAAATGATAATAATAAAGTTAAACGGTAGAAAAAAAATCAAAACGGCATTGCAAACGTTTGAAATATTATAAAGGATGCATTTCGTTGCCTCCAACATATACAGCGAAAATCGTTTAACACGAAACTGAGGAGAATGAAATAGTTTTTCGTGTTAAAAGAATTTCATGTTAAAGGATATTGCAAAAAGAAAAGCATATTTTTAACAAAATTAAGTTTATTAGAGTGAATTTTGCTTACGTTAATGTGTAAATATTCATGTATATGTTACGGCCAAAGCCCGAAGTCGGCCAGTTCCCTAATTGGACGTCCAAATCGCGAAACAACCAATATCGCCTCACAATGACCGGCCAAAGTCCGATCTTTCCTTAATTTCGGGGTTTGGCCAGCCAGTTCACGAAATGGCATGGGGCGATCGGCCAAAGTCAGAAGAAAAACGTCATGAGTAAATTTTGGGTGTGTGTATACCGTAATATTAATGATAATCGCATTATAGCTCCTACAGATGAGTCTTCCGACGAATCCACCCTTCTTAGGCTCCTAGGATCGTCCTTCCGAACAAAGGCCAAGGAGGTACGGTGGCCCTAGGTGGACTGTAGTCTGAATATAGAAGTTTTAGTGAGTAAGGATCTTACAGAACCAGAAACCTTCTGGTCTCTAATGAAAATTTCCTCTTCCTTGGAGAAAACAAACAAACAAAAAGATAATCACATTATCTACTGAATTATAGTTCATTACAGAAAATTATCTATCCCATCACTTGTTACAACAAGATGAACTTTTATGGCATTTCGAATTGCACAGCAGTTTGTTATTTTTACATCTACAGCGATTTGTTGAGCACTTGGTAGTGCAACTGCATCGTGTGTAGCCTTAGCCGCCGGTCAGCGATTGTGAAGAGGCAACGGTTCGTAATGATTTTTCCTCTGTGAACACGGATGCCAACGTAAGCAGTTTCTCTTGCAAAATGGAAAATTCACTTCTGGAGTACAGTTGTTTTAGAACACCATGTTCTGTTCCTAGCTTGTAAAAAAGCACCCCTACCAAACAGTCTTGATTCAGCACATTGAACATTGGCCAGGGAGTTCCGGGTACTTCGGGAAGTGGCTGGCCAAAGTCGCATATGCGTTATTCATTTCCAGCACATGGATCACTGGCCACACACCCCGACCAATGTGCGATTTGGCAGGCCAAATCGGAAACTGGCCGAACTTCGGGCTATGGCTGTAACATAAATAATAAACTCATTGTCTATTACTCACACTACGATGTACTCGTCACCGAATTCCAAAGCCAAATGATGAGAGATGAGATATTTTTATGTGGCCTTTGTTGGGTGGAGGGTGAAAGTAGCTTGTGTTACAGGCTATTCAAAGATTATTTTAAAACCAAGTTAGCTTCCTTTATACGAAAGATGTGAAACCTTTTCTCATTCATTTCACACCCCTCTTGAATCTCACCTGCGCGGGTGGAGTTTTTCGAATTGTGTTCATTCCCAAAAGGAAAATCTTTTCGTGTTAAATGATTTTTTTTCGTGTGAAAACTAAACAAATGCATAAGAATACATAGTAAATTGTCGGGACAGTTGTATTATTTCGCGTTAATGGTATTTCATCTTAAGGTATCCGACTACTTGCGACAAATTTTTTTTAAAAAATTAAAATATGGGGAATTTTTTTTTTTTTTTTTTTTTTTTTTTTGTGGTTTTTAGATTTGCTTACTACATTTTAAGAAAAATATGCTAAAATTAAAAAAAGGAAAATAAATTATTATCACTAAAATGGTAAAAAATTGGTAAAAATTTACAAAAAAATAACATAAACGGGCCCATTCTGTACAAAAATTTATGAACAAATTTTCAGTTTTTCAATTCTGATGTGTTGCTATGTCATTCTTTTTTAAATTACCTTCAGGATAAGAGATATTTTAATTTTTACAAAAACTAGACTACTTTATCTTCGTTATTACATGAATTTTCTTAAAATAACCGTGATTATATTAAGGTAAGGGACTATAAATTATTAATAAAACTATGATGAATAACTCTGAAGGTTAAAACACCTTTACTATTATACAGAACATACACAAAAAATTTCAGAATTATTTTCAAAACTTTTTGAGCAATCGCTATCCCCGTTTGAGCATTTAAAAAAACACATTTTGAGTAAAACGCGTTTTAAATAGGATATCTTGCTTAAAGTAATAGCATCTGCTTTTATTAAACCACTTATAGTTTTTATTCTAGTGAACGGAAAATAAAATAAACTTGGTATTTTGATAAAGCTTTTAAGATGTTCTACAAAATAAATTCGTAAACAGATTTGACACTTTTTGGGAAAACTCACAATTTTAGGGTAGTCGGATACCTTAAAGGTTTTTGCGTTAAACTTATTTCACTGTATTTGTCACTTTTAAAATTAACATTTCAAATATAGAGAAATTATGCAGTTGGTGATTTAACTACATTCTGAGAGACCTAAATTAGTAAATTTAGAATATGTCTTGTCGGAGCTTAATAAAATTGAAATATACGGAACTGTAAGAAATCTCAAGTTAATTAGTTATAGTGCTTCGACATGTATATATTAATATTTATTCAGGAAGTTAACACATAAAATTCATATGGTGTTACATCATATATATTTTAGTTAAAAGCAATCTTTAAAATATATTAAACGGAAATATATATATAAATTTATATTTAAAACTATATTAACGATTTCAAAATGAATTTCAGAATGCAATTTAAATTATATAGACACCTATTTAAATAGCATGTGTTATCTTATATTTAAATTAGCATATTTAGTTAATTTAATATCGTATATATTTTCCTGAAAGAATAAATTGATTTGCTTCAGTTTAAATATATTTATAATAGATGTCTTCCTATATTCATTCATTAACCCGGCACTTCAAGCGTAGGGTATGTCATACCCAGTCCCTAACTTTTTTCAAGACTCCATTTAAACTTTTTTTGGAAAATGAATAGTTTCTCGTGTAGCTGACTTTAAGGTCATATCTTTGAGGGGTCTTAGCTTGTAGGCGTATTCTAAGGGTATAATTTTGGATTCCGCCTCTTCGGGTATGTCATACCCTGCCCGTGATTCACCGTTACAGTTCTAAATAAATGAGCACGCTTTAAAATCTTTCTTATACAATGGCGCATTATTATAGTTATGATGAAGAAATGTGATATTTAAGATTTAACAGATACAGTATTTAATAGATATAGTACAATAGTATTTTCGTATGAAAAAAGTCCCTTTGCGGGGATGATAAGGAATATTCGAATGATGAAGAGTATAATAAAAAGTATGATTCCTCTATTGAAATATAACCAGATAACTTAACTGAGGGAGTAGTTATCGTCATTGATAAAATGACCACTTAATATTCAATGGCGAGAAAATAGAATCGCTAGCCTATGACAATATTTTTTATGTTGAACATTGCGGCAATAAATGCTGAAATTATTTTTTTAAGTAGCTAAAAACAACCTGATAAGCATCAAACCTGATGCTGATTTCTGAAGTGTTTTGGATTTCGATTAACAGAAAAATGTAAAAACCATCAAGCAATGCTCTACGAAATTTAAAAAAAATTAACGTCCAGTGAAAACATCGCACTCACTTACGAAGAAAATTAAAGGAGCGTGTAAACAATGTACTGAATGCCCTAATTAAAAGAACAGAAAAACTAAATTAACGAATTAAAAGTGTAATAAGCATATTGCATTTCCTACGTTTCTTCCATTTTCACCTTTGCATGCAAATTTAATGGAAGAAACAGAATGTAAACAACCTTGGGTATGAGATACCCTACGCATGAAGTTAAGGTGGTTTTTTCCCGCGTGAAGTGCCGGGTTAACAGTATAATTCTTTTTGGAAAGCAGAAAATAATTATGTCATTTTTTTCCTCGGTTCCTCCCTTAATGTAATTCATTACAATCTTGATTCCTCAGCTACCATAAGAGTTAAAGAAATTTAAATACTTTATTCTTAATTAACGAAATGAAAGAATTACTGTTAAATGTTAAGTGCAATCATGGAATCCCGATCAAGAAATCTAGAAAAAAATTAAAATAAATAACATAAATCCACTTTTGCGTTATTATCGTCTATATCATTTGAATAAAATTTCCATAATAAATTTTAATTATTAATCGTTTTTCCTGTATAATAATTAAAAGTTGCTTCTTATGCAAATGACATCGTTTTTTAAAAATTTAATTCACTCATTTTTGCAAACACACAATAATATATTTTTTTCTAACACTATTAGATTGCATCAACTTTTTTTATTAAAAAAAAGTTTATATTTTAAGTATTTTCATTTCTTTCTTCTGTAACTGACTTTTAATTTTATGCTCTGTGAATCTTATTATTTTTCCTTTTATTATTCTTAATAGTCGTTTCGTTATAAGAAGATTAATAACTGTTCAGCTTCAGTTTTTTTCCTACTCCAGGAAAGGCGAATTTTATAAAATTACTAATCTATCACACTCTAAACACCAAATAATATCATTATCGAAAAAAAATCATTTTTTAAATAAGAACAGGTTTGAAGAAAGTGTTGATGCAGATAGTGTGTAAGAAATATTTTTTTTAACTTTTATTAATTATGCTTTTAGGTTTAACTATAAAATAAAAATGCAAGCTTAAGAATCTTTTTATTCTTAGTAAAATAATTTTTGCTTCTAATATCTACTTAATATACTTAAATATTTTCTTCTGAAGGACTCTCACTTATCCCTTGTAGCTTAAAGATGGATTTATTTCTTAAGGCAGCTCTAATTTCAACAGAATTACTAATAAAAACAAATTGTTAATTTAACAGATTTTCTTAAAATTTGCAAATTGACGTTACTAAAATATATAGAAAATTTTTTTTATGGACCAAAACAAATTTTTTTATATTATTTTATGCGAAAATTGTATGAAAATTTGTTCCAAAGACAACTTCGTGTTTTACGTTAATTGTACAATGTTCATTCTACCATATAGGAACCACTAATACATTTTTAAGATATGTTGAATTTAATTTGGTATCTATTTTAGAGGATGAGATCTGTTAATTTTGATTTTTTTAAGAAATAATCTGCCCTTTTATAAAGGAAATTTTGATTTTTGAACTTGCTGAATTCTTTGTATATATATTTCACTTGTAAATTCTTTACTAAATGAAATCAGTCTTTTGTTGCAATGTGCTTAAAAATGTTTCTTTATGCTTCATTATAAGTATTATGTGTGTATTATGCTTTATTAGCCATAGTCTTAAAATTTGGAACATTTCTCAAATGAAATATACAACATTGAAATATTTGTCCCTTTTTAATTATTTTTCATTTTAACGATTTTTGTTAAAAATTAGTGTTATTTATTAAGTTAGCATCTCATATCAAATACCACATTTCTACTTGTTTGTTTCAACAACTACATATTCCATAGGTAAACAAAATGCTATTTAATTGTTTTATAAACATTTGTAAACATCTATTTTCAAAATAGAATAAAATAAGAGTAGATTTTTGCATTTGGATAGAATTTCAGAAAATTTGTTATTTTAATCATTTTATTCCGGTAAAATACTTCCATTTTTAGTAAACTTTAAGTTTATTTATTGCAATATTTTCCATTAATGTAAAGCAGACAATTACATCAACTATTAATTCAAGATTTTATAGGAAGAAATATTTTGTTTATATCTTGTTTATGAATCTTTCATACATACTTAGATTCTGCACGTTTCATTTGCACATCAAGACTTAGTACCCAGGGAAATTACCCTAAAATCCGGCGAATAATGCGCGTTTTGATCCAAAAAAATAAGATCGAAACTTAAGAGTGAGCGTTGTACGCCGGGTATAAGAACTATGACTTTAAAAATAACTTAAGAGAGATGAGTATAGGTTTTTTTTTTACCTCTACACATAGCGAAATACTGATATCGAACACGACCGAATACTTATTTAAAAGAAGTTATATGCATTGTGAACTAAAGTATACTATTTTTCTTCAAAAGTTCGAGATGATACCTTGAATAAATTACTTCAAAACATAAGAAATTGTATACTACCATTTGAGATTTCTTCGTAAAAAAGGAGGTGAGCGTTATACGGCGAATATGCCTAAAAATTAAAAAATGCAGTTTGAAAGTATAGGTTCGTGTTATACGCCGGATTTTATGGTACTTTATTACTAGGGTATATTTACTCGCCATCAGAAACTGTGTCTGAATCAAGGAATCCTAGAGTATCTCATTATTATGAGAGCATCATTGCATTCATATCCTTATAGCAATTAATCTATTTGATTTACTATAAATAGTGCTATAGTAAAAAAAAATGAAAATTTTCTTTTCAGTTGATGTATGTTCACAAAAGAATTTTAATAATTTAAATTTTTATTCTTCATTTCAACTTTCCCCCATATAATCTCATTTCAACGCTGCGTTACAAATCTGGGAATTTTATGAAAAAAACTTTAGAAGTAGTATTAAGCTTTCTGAACAAAGAGATTCATTTTCTAAAATTCTAGTCTCAAATATAAATTAGAGTTCAAAAAAGAAACTTTTTTAAAAAATACTAGAAAATATTATAAACATAAAACATACAAATATATCACTTTAATATTATAAATATAACATTATATAAAGATAGAAAACTTATCGGATATTAAAAAATGGAATAATAGATATTACAGAAGTCAGATTCTAGTTAAAATATTGTAGATAATTTCAATATATTTATGTATTAGTTAATTATGATATAGTAAACACATGAGATATTCAAAATATTTTTTACTTTATTTTAAAATATTGTTATACACTTGATCATATGTCTTCTATGTGTTTAGTTGCTTCTTAGCTTATTTCATTTTGTTAGCTTAGCTTTATTCTGTAAAACCGAGTCTATTTGTACCGTAGTTTGAGATATTTTTCCATGCCTATAAAAAGAGATGAAATGCACTGCCTTTTCGATCTCAGCGCTTTATGTTATTTTTTGAGACAGCTCCGAGAAAAATTTTCGATTTTTAATTGTACTAAATGCCGAAGAATATGAGTTCTGACTATTTAAAATATTAGAGAGATTTTGTGACAAATACAAAAACACAGTTCAAACATATCTAAATTTACACTTTGTCATTTTTAACTTGCAAATCATTTTCTATTTTTGCTTAATTATACTATATACATGAAGAATTTTTAGAATTTTTGTGTGCAGCTCTTTTATTTCTTATTACTTCCTGGGAGTGTGTGTGGATAATATATGCATTCCTTCACAAATTCTGTAATCACACAAATTATAAGAAGCAAATTAAGATCCAAGTATATTTCTTAAAATTAAGGGGAAAAAACTTAAATTAATTATTCGAAGTACAGCTCCTGAAAATTCATTTCATGTACATAAATACATGAGATTTGAGCGATTTTATGTTTTTGTATTCATGAAAGAGGAACGCTCATACAAAAGATGAGCTCTTTATTGGACGCAAATGAACTGAATAACTCCAGGAAGACCTTCAACCTAGGGGGAATTGACGACCAGACTCCCGAAATAAATTTTGGCCGTAACGAGCGCATCGTTGCTGAGTTAGCTATAACTCACTTGTTTAGTCGCCAGAAACGAATGCCATTTAGAAGGAAAAGGAAGCACTACTGCACGTAAAGATGAGATAAACCAAAGCTTGCAAAGAAAGGAAATTTGGAAGGGAACTTCAATTCACAGTTTTCGATATACGTCGAAATGGTGTTTTATAAGATACCTCATTTCCTTTTATTTCTAAAATAAAACAAAAAATACTTATTTTCGGAGGCAAATTTGATTTATTTTCTATCATTCCGAAACAGTATTTTGAGGATAGATTTACCCGTAAATTTAACAAATTAATGCCTTTTTATGTGTATATTTTAGGTAACAGTTTTGGTTATCCTTAAAAACAGTTCGATTCAAGTACACGTGTTTGAAGTAAATAACCAATAGGGAATGCATTACCTAAAATTCTTCATTCTTACATTGTTTTATAATGCATTAAGTGGTTTATACACAGGCACGAAGTACGATTGGATTAAAAACTTTGCTTTATATATTTACAGTCAAATATAAATTTCAAATCTGTTCAAATTTCTGTTTTTTTAACACGCTTTTATAAGCTTCACTTGTATGTAACGGTATCTTTGAACTCCATTTTTACCCACTTAAAAGGTCAGATTAATTCGAAATTTTGCGCACTTGTCAAGGACCGATGACACTACAGTAATTTAATAATTTTGTTCAATTCTCCTAATCAGGATTAATTATTTCAAGATTTGACGACTAATTCCAGATCCGTTTCCAGATTTGGCAACCATTTCCAGATTAAGTTACAACCCTAAATAGATAACGCCAATGGGTATTCCAGATTCTAAAAAAATGCCGGTTTAAGATTAATTCATCAATGAAGAAATTAAGTTTAAAACGCTAAAAAAACATGTTTTTACTGTAGATCGAACTAAAAATTGAAAAACAAATTATTGTTTTAAAAAAACTAAAAAACATGCTTTTATAGTGAATCAAACTAAAAAATAAACAGTTAGATTCATTTTGAGTCTTATTTAAACCATGAAAAAAACTAAAAAAATGTCTATTTTCCCATACGAAAGTCAGGTTTTGCTTATGGAACATTTCAAAAAAACTTATGAAACTCATTTTCACTTGGAACATTTCGATTTTCCAGAAGTTAATAAGTAACTAATGAAAATGGAGGATAATTTGTGGAATGTAAATTTATATTCCAAGCAACAACCAATTCTAAGCAACCCAGCAAGTCATTGCTACAAAGAGTAGCACTTCGTTCTGAAAAAGGCTTTTTATAGAAATTTCAGTAATTGGGAACTAAAAACAACAAAAGATTTTCGAAAAGAGCTATTGTATGTCGATTGCTTAGCAAAAAAGAAAGCGAGATCGAGAAATTTAGAAAAGTTATTTGTAATTTTCGGGAAGGCCTCTAAGAGTCTGAAGCATTACATTTAATGGTAAATGCAATAAAATAAAGTTAATGGTTTTGCTGCTATGTGAATAATTTAAGCTCTCATATTAATTGGGGTTTTTTTCAGTACTTTTATAAATAAAGGCAATTTCTCAATGGCAAATTCTGCCTATTGCTAAAAATTTGTTTGAATAGCAAAAGCTTTCCATGAAACACAGTTATGTTGTTGTGGTTGTTTTTAGGTGAATAAATTTAAGGTTTTTCTTTTAGTATTTTCTTCGTGAGAGACTCTCAAATCTTCTTTCAGTAGCGTTTTGAAATGAAAAGGAATTTGTGTCACCTTTTTCTTTGATTCTACCTTCTTAGCTCGCCAAAGATCATCAGCACTCCATTGTTCCGACTTGAAGTTATCCCATTTTACATAATACGAGTTTAAATCTTTAGTAAGTTTCTCTACATAAAACCTTTCTCAGACATATTTGTGAAATTGTAAAACATAAAATTTTAAAAATCTTTTGAATTTTTTTCGTACCATATCTTAATAAAACGATTTATTGAATAACTATCTTTCTGAAAACTGAAATACACTAAAATTGGAGTATTTCTGTTGAACCAGGTCTCTCTCTTTCACAAATAATGTTTTCTTATAATATTCAGATGACTCGAGACAAATTAAATACGATCATCTAGTTTTAAAGGTTTCTATAACTTAATTTATTTGTTCAAACTTGTAAAATAAAAAAAATGTATGAAGAAGTACATTTGCAAAATAATCCATTGCAAAGACATAACTATCTACACGTAAAATATTGATGAAATTAAAAGTGGTTTAATTTTTGAAAGTAGTTTTAAATCAGTGAT
Source organism: Trichonephila clavata (assembly GCA_019973975.1). Taxonomy (NCBI): domain Eukaryota; kingdom Metazoa; phylum Arthropoda; class Arachnida; order Araneae; family Nephilidae; genus Trichonephila; species Trichonephila clavata. Next base: position 24,603 of record BMAO01038791.1, on the reverse strand, counting down.
TCCCAAAGTGGTCTATAGACCCCTTGGGGTCTATGACGACCTACATGGGGCCCATGCCAGTCAAAAAATAATTTGAGGGTCCATGAGATGTAAATGGTGGTCTGTGATAGTGGCTCTCATTAAACCAGATAGTGACTTTAATCTTTAAAAAAAAATTTGATCTAGTAGAAACCATATTTTACTTATTTAACAGAATTATTTGCTAAATTTAGTGAGGTTAATTTATGGTTATTTGGTGACAGCATACATTTCATCAAGACAAGGATGATTTTAACATTTCTTTCCAGAATTAAGCTAAAGAAGTGTAATATTGGACGTCGCGAATTTTCTCAATTTGTCACAGACAATCTCTGACAAGGCATTTTAACCTACATCAAACATTTAAATACCTTTTACTCAGATTTTAAAGCTAGATTTGAGATTGCTTTTTTTATAGTAATACCGCAGTAAACAATGAATTAATACAGTCACATTGAAAAAATATGTTACATTAAAATAGGAGCTGATCAGAAAAGGCCTTAACAAAAATTTTAAAATGATGTTCAGAAACGGATGTCAGCAATTTCAGCTTTAAAAAACCTGTTATTTGTCACAAATTATGGAATACCGAGAAAAAAAGTTTTATATATTTTCCTATGAGTGGAAGCTTCAGTAAGTTTGCCAATCTCAAAAACTAAAAAAGAAAGAAAGAAAAAAGACTGGACACTTACTAACAAAAAGGAGATTTAGGGTTGAATCTGACTAGATTGATGTAAATAAATGAAAAGGTACGAAATAACACGGTGGGTACAAATATAGACTTTATTCAAAATATACACCATAGGCCTGAGCACAACGATCCCACTGCTGAACAAGCCGCAGGATTCCTTGTTCCCAGAATTCCTGTGGCTGTGACGAGACCCAGTCCTTCACAGTGTCCTTGAGTACGTCGTCCGAGTTGGAGCGCTTTCCTTTCAGGTGTTTCTTCAGTGGACCAAACACATGGAAATCGCAGGGTGATTTGTGTGACTCTGGAGACGTGTGGACGCGCATTATCATGGAGCAGAACCACACCCTCCGTGAGCAGCCCCGGTCTTTTGTTCTTGATGGACCTGCGTAAGCGTCGGAGTGTCTCACAGTACACATCGGAGTTAATGCTTTTTCTGTGCTCGAGTCATTCTGTGCTCGCATCATTTGGACGCCGCTTTTTATAAGAGCCTTTGCTCTCTCCTGCGCATGCGGGCACCCACGCATGATCCGATACCAGTCAGAGTCTCCAATGATGAAGTTCGAATTAATATGCTATTAACGCAACCGATTTCATATCCCTGTATATTAAAATTGAAATTTGTTTAGCACCAGATTCATCCTTATTAAAATATTTGTTTTCAATTATTTTATGTTTTATTTTAATTTTAATTCAATTTATGACGATCTACACGAGGCTCTTACTAACCCCTTGGGGATTCTTTAAAGGGAAATAATATAATTCAACCAACTTTCACCTAAGGTAAGAAAACGTAATTATGCAAATTAAGTTTATAATAAAAATTCTGTATTCCTGAGTTTTGAGAGTTAGTGAAGTGAGAATCTAAGATTGTTAAAGTGAGAATTGAAGCTTACCAAAGGGAGGATCTCTCGGATGCGTGGTGATCAAGACAACCTTTAGTGCACAAGGCCTCATCTATACGATTTTTGAAGTACAAGAGTTCAGGTACTGTGCTCCTTATTTAAATGGAAGTTAGAGAGTAAATTGTTAGTGCGCGTCCGAGTTAGAAACGAGACTGTATAAGTTAATGTAGAAATTAATTGAATGTCTGTAAATATTATCCCCATGCTAACTGGTCACAACTTCGCGCTCTAGTAATTGATCAAAACTATCTCAATTGGATTGTGATTGTGTCTATGTTTAATATTGTGACAAATAAACGATTTTAGTACATCATGTTGTCTGATCAATTAGTTCCTTCCACACATCTAGCCGGGTCCAAGAGTAGACTAGGGGGATTAGAGGGAAGTAGGAATAGTCCATCATTACAAATTCATTAACATGTGCTTCTTAAGTATTAAACGCTATGCTTCATTACAGTTATAAATTTAATTCATTTAAAGTAAGTAATAGTATAAGCTGTAAAAAGATATTTAAGTTGATAAATTTGCAAATATTCAATATTAGATAAGCACCCGATCCCGAAAAACATGGCAAGGGGTCTATGAGACAAAAAAGTTTGGGAACCTCTGTTATAGATATTCAAAAAACGCCTCATGGGAATGTATTGCATTAGATTATTCGGTAGTTACATATTATACTGTCAACAAATTTCGCCAGATCAAAAGACGTCGCCCAAATGCTGTCACCGAATGGATGAACAAGATTATGTTATGTGTGTGTTAACCGTTTTCCACTATTGGCTACATATCGTGGCATTTGGTGACGTCTTTTCATTTGACGTATAATACGTAAGTATCAATTATTCATTTAAAAAAATCTCAATTAATACCATATAATTTCAGGGTACTTACGTACTAGCGTCACCGCAGCCAAAATCACCCAATTGCTCATGTAGAATTGTTTATTACTGAAAGAGGAATTTCTAGACTTTCTTGTCTAAAATGATGTATCAGAGCATATTGGATGTGCTCTACTTGTAAAAATGGGCAACAAATTACTATATTTAACTGAAATATATATTTTATGGCTTTCCTCTGGAGGTTCTAACTGCTTATTATAGGCCTGAAAATTCAATGAAGCAAATGTATAACAAATGAGGGTTATTTTAATTTAAATGAAAAAAGTTTCAAATGCGAAGTTATAAATGTCAGTATATTTTTCTATAACTAGCCATTTACGACTAAAATATAGAACACAAGATTTAAAAACTCTTCCCGATTTTTCAAAAAATGTGCACTGATACTTCCCATATATGGGTGGTTAGCTATCAAATATTAATTAAACATTTATTTTTAATACTAATAATACATAACAACTAATCCAATATATTTATTTAGTTATGAGAACAAAACTTTTGTTTTACTGCTAAGATTTGCCTACTATTAGAAGTGTGTTTTTAACTATTTTCTTATTATTAAACTTATTAGATAGTTCTGTTTCTTTTATGACAGTTATATTTCTTGTCTTGAGCGAAAGTGATAATTTTTAATTGAAATCAGAATGCGATATTTTTCACTTAATATCAAAAACACAAAGTTTATAGCGATTTTTAATAGAGTTCTACTAATTATTATTATTACTGAAATTTTCACTGTATAAAATCATGATAAAATATCCTCTTTCTAAAACTAGAGAACATCTTAAAATTAGGAAGTAGATTATAGGTGTAATCAAAGGCACACTTATATTTTGAAGCAATATAAAAAATTCGGAAATATCCACTCCTATTGCCCTTTTAAAGAGGCTCTCCGTAAACGTATTTTATAATTTAAAAAAATTTGCTGATTATATTCTGTAGATATTTCACATTTATGTTACAGACAATTTTTTAATTTTGTAAAATAAAACGAACCCACAGAAACTAGATATAAAATGGAATTCTTACTCCAACTTAGAGTAAGTATTATTATGTACTATAAAGTTTCAGAGCAATCGGTTTTTCTCATACAAATAAATTGTGTCATATTTTATTTTGCTTTATTCAAAACTGTTAGCATTTCATATGTAACTAAAGATAAATAAAAAAGCAGTAAGAAAACCGATATGCATTAAAAACCATTTTGCTACCTATATATTCTTTGTAACAATTTAAATCATTATTATAATATTCCAGATAATTCAGGAAAGTTAATTGTTATGATGCATTGTACAAACTCATAAGAATTAAAAAAGCATTGTTGCAAAAAAAATGTGTGTGTTACAGTTCAATAATGATTAAAAAAGTTATTTCTTAACTATTTATTGTTTTGCAAGCAACGAGTGAAGTTGAAATTTGTGCTTGTAAAAAAATTGCATTTTGAAGTCATTTCTAGTTAAAAATAAGAGTCCAAAATGTCGAAAGTGATTCTTATGTCAACGTTTGTTTTGCTACATTCATTGTGGTGCCTTTTTAAAATATTTGGCCATTTAAATTTGCAATATTGTCTTCACTTGATCCCTTACTATATATTTATCCAACTTCTCAAAGTGAAGTCGTGTAATTTGAAAAGAGAGTTTCAAAACACCGATCAAGAAATGAATAACTCACTTGCAATTACAGAACCAGAAGAAAAAATTGAATTGTGTGCAGAAATTGCTGATAAAAAATTGATCGAAAATTATGAAGACAGTGAAATCGATTCAATCAAAGATAAAATGTCAGATATTTCTGTCATTAGTATTCACGAGAACACGGATGCATTTTCAAATGGAATGGATAATACAAGGTCTTTTAAGAAATTTTCTCGCTTCACTCAACAAAATATTTCTGGAGTAATGGAGCAGACTTCTGTTCAATCCACTGAAATTCCATTGGAAAAATACTCAAAATACGTGTTTTATGATGACATTGGAGAGCAGTTCATCATTGACAATGCAGAATTTGAAGAGGAAGAAAAAGAAATAATTGATATTTTTAATTCAAATTCGGAAATCTTGCCCAGTAATCCATTTTATAAGAGGGGATCTTTCAACGAAAATTATCATTTTTTTCCAATTCCTTTTGATGTCTCACCGTGCAATCTTGCAAATGAAGATATGAAAGAAAATAATATGCCCAATAATATGAATTTGGAAATCTTGCCAAGTAATCCATTCTATGAGAGGAGATCTTACAATGAAGATTATCGTTATAATGAAATTTCTTTGAATGCCTTACCGTGCAATTCTGCAGATGAAGATGGGCAAGATAATGATATTCCCAATAATGAGAAGTTGGAAATTTTGCCAAGTAATCCATTTTATGAAATGGTATCTCGCAATGAAAATTATTTTATTCCAATTCCTTTGAATGTCTCACCATGCAATTCTACAGATGAAAACGTGCAAGATAATAATATTACTAACAATGAGAAGTGGCAAATCTTGCGGAATAATCCATTTTATGAAATGGGATCTCGCAATGAAAACAATTTTATACCAATTCCTTTAAATGCTTCACCGTGCAATTCTGCAGATGAAGATGCGCAAGGGAATGTTGTCAATTCTTCCAAAAAGAAAAATGTTTTAAGAAAGCTGAAATCCTTTTTCAAGAAACTTCGAACCAATAACAGCGATGGTTTTACGTACAAAAGATTTAAATAATTTTACGAGCCACTTGTGCAATACACATAATACAAAACACATATTCCTTATGGAATATCGTATAACATGGCGTTGGAATTTTGGAATATGTCAAAAAAAAAACTAAATATTTTGAGAACCAAAATTTTAAAAAAAAATTTTCCTCAATTAATCGCTGGAGGAATAGAGAAAAGATACCCAAATGGGTTTAAAAGCTGACTGTAACTTCAAATTTTAAGCGAAGGCCTTAACCCTTGACATTAAAATGTCAAAACAAAGCCAGGACTTCCCCCCCCCTCACATTAACATTCCTTAGCGAAGGCCTGGACTACCACCTGACATTAGTATGTCAAGCAAAGGCCTGGACTATTATCTGACATTAATATGTCAAGCAAAGGCCTGGACTATTATCTGGCATTAATATGCCAAGCGAAGGCCGGGACTATTTATTCATATTCCTAGCGAAGGTCTGGACTATAATCCGACATTAATATGTCAAGCAAAGACCTGGACTATTAAATAATATTATTCCTTGTGAAGGTCTGGACTATTATCCGACATTAATATGTCAAGCAAAGACCGGGACTATTAAATCATATTATTTCTAGCGAAGGCCTGGACTATATTTATTAACTTAAACCTTTCAAGAAAAGGTCTGGATTATTTGTTGGAAATATGTTACGCAAAAGCCTGTGTTCCTATTTCCTCACATTGGCATATAAAAGAAAACACATGAGCAATTGCCTTATAGCTTCTTGAGGAAAGTGTGTATTGATATCTATGATTACCATCTACGGAAATAAGTGTAGACATATGCGTGATTTAACACCTCAAAAGAAAAACTCCTGCTGCATAGTAATAACATCTCAGAAGGTATAGAGACTGCTACTTGACCGCAACATCTTATTAGAAGGAACGGAGCTGCTACTAGAACATAACTGTCTGAAGATGATGTGAATTGCTACTTCTACGGCTGGATTCTCTGCTACTGTGGTATCTTCCTTGGATCTGATTACAGTCATTTGTATGAGGCGGACATACATACACATGGCTGAAGTCATTTGAACGGTATTTTTTCGGAGATCTTCGAGTGTTCCAAACATTTTTTTCCAATATACATATCTATAGGTTAATTTGAAACGTTATTATCAATAGAAGTTTTTTACTACAATAGTGAAAATTATGTAATAGCATTTTTGTTCCTAATTTCAAAATAAAACTTTTTGGCGTTCAGTGCTTTTGTACTGTGTCATTCATTTTGTGGTGTGCCTCTCTGAGAATTCCTTTATTTTTACCTTTTGAAAGTATTATTCATATTTTTACTTTAAGCTTCATATTTTGGTATGTTTCCGTGATCGTCTGTTTCCTCAACATACCCTGCAAGTTTGTCGGCCCCGTAACGAATCATCCTGTAGATCAGTGATTCCCAAAGGGGTCTATGACTACCTGCAAGGTGTCCCAGTAAACAAAAAGATAACTTAAGGGTCCATGAGGTGTAAGTGGGGGTCTATGATAGTGGCTCTCTTTAAACTAGATCGTGATTTTAATTTTAAAAGAAAATTTAATCAAGTGGAAACCAAAATTTTACCTATTTAACAGATTTATTTACTAAGTTTAATGCGGTTAACTTGCACTTACAAGGTGACAGCATAATGTTTTTTAAACAAGAACCATTCAGCATTTCTGTCCAGAGTTAAGCTAAAGAAGTATAATACTGGAGGTCCCGAATTTTCTCAATTTGTGTCACAGACAATCTGTCAGGACGTTTAAACCGACGTTCAACATTTCACTGCCTTTTATTCAGATTTTGAGACCAGGTTTGAGAATTATTTGACTATGGTAATACCACAGTAGGCAATGAATCTATATGTTCACATTGAGAAAAATGTCACATGACAATAGGAACTGATGCACTAATGAAGTAATACGTACTAATGAAGATCTTAAAGCTTAGAAACGGATGTCAGCAATTTTGGCTTTAAAAAGGCAAACCTGTTATTTGTCCCGAATTATAGAATATCGTGAGGAAGTCTTTAATTGCTTTTCCAAGTGAAAAGGAGTTTCAGTGTGGTTGCCTATCTCCAAAACAAAAATAAAAAAAGAAAGAAAAAAGAAAGAACTGGGCAATACTAACAGAGAAGATTTATGGTTAAACCTGACAAGATAGATACCAAATGTTTAAAATTTGTTATTGTAGCACCAGATTCATCCCTCCCATTAAAATCGTTTGTTAATTTTACTTAAGTTTTTTATATAGTAATGAACTTTTAATTTAATTAATCAACATGTGCTTCTTAAATTGTAAACACTATATTTCACTAGTTAAAAATTTAATTCTTTTAAAGTAGTAGTAGTAGTAGTAGCTTGTCAAAAAGACATTTAAGTTGATAAATTTGCAAAAATTCAATATTAATTAAGCAGAGGTCTACTTCAAACTGAAAAACAGGGCAAGGGGTCTATGAGACAATAAAGTTTGGGAACCTCTGTTTTAAATAAACTTAGCTCTTTACAGAATAAATGACTCGTGTAAAAAAACGAGTGAACTGGAAATGTGAAAGAAAATGCAGATACGCAAAACACACACAAGCATTAATACTCTGTTCAACCACTTAACTAGTTTACCCATACAGCATACGGGCACCAAAAGCTGACCACAACCGCTTTACCGTATTCTGTACAGGCACTATATTTTCTACCTTTGATTCTCACATATTTTTAATTCTCATAGTGAGATTATTTGTGCTTGTGGTTTCAAGAGATGTAGTTTGTCCATGGTACAGAAATACTTCTCATCCGGGGTTTTCTTTGTGGTGAAGGTGGGAATTTTTCATTGAAGGCACGAATTTAGATCCTTAAAAATATTCGATAAGGAACAGGATTAGCAGGGCAATGTGCGATTTGTTCCTTGAGGAGAAATGAAAATGGGAAGATAATGCAATATTCGATATGATCTCTGTCCGTTGCAATGCAAGACTTAGTATTACACCAAGCTTCAGATATTGTGTACATATATATATGCACACCCACACAAAATCTTCAACCACTTGAAAAAGAGGTACAAACATGAAATTTTTTGTAAGAATGAGATAAATTCTTTTAAGATATATGATCTTCATAGTATGCAGAATGTACTTATAAAAAGCAGACATTGAGGGGGTTTGTGTTCCAAAATCATAAAATAAAAAATAGTGTAAGAACTTTAAAATAAAAAATTAAAATTAAATTCATCCATTTTCGCATTTTGTTAAGTGTTATGCTTTGTTATATGCAATAAAAAAATTTCCTTTTTTTGGAACATTTTGGGCAAAAAAATTGACCGCTTAAGGGGTTAAATTTTAACTCTATTAACTTAAAAATCATTTAAAAAATTTTACAAGTAATTTAATTAAATATACTTTCTAAGATATTGTTTTCCGTAATCAGAAAAAATAGTCACTATTTTGGGCTGCATTTAGTTTCAGTTATTTAAAGCTTTATTTATTCTACTACTAGCATTTGCGAGTCGTATATCATGTAATATTTGTAGAAATCGGATCGTTATTCCCAGTCTTTTTGAGTAAAGTTTGTATAGATAGATTATCTTTACATTATAGATTGAAAACAGACTTCTTCAGTTTAGGAATCATCTTTATTACTAAATATATTATTAATAAAGGGGTATTTTTTCAGTTCATCGGGAAAACCAGGTATTTATTGTTAAGTAAATGTTAACAAAATATACCCGATTGGCCGGGTTTTGCAAGCCTTACTGGAGATGGAACTCCTAATTTAAAACTGTTAGGTACGTGAATGAATATTAACGTCGCACAGTTCAGCTACTCGAGAACGACACCTAGGCTGGCACCCTCCCCCTTCTCCCAGCTATCAAACCTCACCAATGGGAGGACGTTTGACCGTTCAACAGATTTATCGTGAATCACTCCCCTACATAGCGGGTCTTCAGCGGGACTAGACTCGAACTCATGACACGCCAACCACGAGTCCATAACCTTGACCATTAGGTTATCGTGGCCACTTAAAACTGTTGGACACTTGAGCTGAAACCCATTACGCCAATGAGAGGACTTGGAGCTCGATAAATTTAATATGCATTAGTTTCCTTACACTGGGACTCTTTAATTTCATAGGACATAAATTCATTATTCAATATAAATAAAGTTGGCTAAACATTCATGTCCACGACCTTACAGTCACCGGGCCCATTAAGTTCACTAGAAGAAATAGAATTGCTGCATTCGAATAAAATCGAGCGAAATATCTTAATAGAAACAAAAGAGAACCCCACAAAAAGAATATATTAATTCAATACATAAAAACAGGAAACTGGTGGAAAAGAAGTCAAGTAACAGTACCTTAACAAAGAATGACCAAACTGTTCGAGTTTTTTTTTCTTTCCAAATTGCGTATACACAATTCTATGGAAGTACTTCTATTTGTGTATTCAGTCTGATGAAAAAGAAACCCATACATCCACCACATCCGGAGCAGAAAGGGAAATAATGTCATCCAATCACAAAAGAACTGACCAACGGTCAATATTTATTTCGAACTAAATTCAATCATCCTGGCCACAATACAGAAAATACGGGTCTTTGTAAATTTGACGTTGAAGGCCTTCTATTTTCCTAGTAAATAAATACTCAGTGACGGCCATGGGAAACTTTTCGTATATATTAAAAGCAGGGCCTATATTTTCACGAAAAGCCATTCCTTAATTGACAAATTGCAGGCCGTGGTAATATACATTCTAATTTCCCTTATATCTTCAGTAATAAATATATATCAAATTTAGATTTTGTTATTCTTTTTTTTTATAAAAAAAAATATGCTTAGCTATTTGTTATCTTTTCTTTAATGCTTAAATTTTTGTATCCTTCAGAAACTGTTATTCGAATGATTGTAAAATTTTAATAGTTAAGAAACCAAATTCCGTATTGTAGTGAAATAGTTGAGGCAATATTTGTGTCTAATCATAAATCCTGTTTTATTATGTATATCATATGGAATAAGGAAGGACATATGTTTCCTTTTCAGTTGTACGACGTGTAAAAGTCCTCATGTGGCGTACGTTTGGGTATTCAAGGATCGATTGTGATTTTTCTTTTATTAGTTGTCAAGAAGTTAAGGAAAATCTCCAATAGCTGTCTTATAAGTTATACATTGAGACGGAGAGCATAATTGCAAAGTTGTAAGTGGAATGTTATGGTTTGATTACAATGGTCCTATAATACAAGCTGTTTATTAAAAGCCTAGATATGAGTCTTAATACAAGGGAATTATATCAACCTGTTCATGGAGTCAGAAACGGGATATTTAGTGAGTGCTGAATATATAAAGGGAGGTGTTTAACCCTTTCTTGGGCCTTAGGATAAGATTACTTCCATTCTACATGATCTTGCAAAAAAAATTATGTGAAGAGCAAAAGGCATAATAATTTATTAGCCTTGTTGTTATAACGATGGGAAGACTGATTTACGCTTCAGTTTTGTGCAACTGCCCGTAACCCAGTGGACAAAAAAAAGATGGCACAAAATTCCTTGTCCAAAAGCTGCCGCTGTATATAACGATGTCATAGGAGGGGTTGATCGCTTCGATAAAAGAAAAGAAAGATTCCAAATAAGAAGATCTGTAAAATGGTGGCATCGCACGTATCTTTTATTTTCTTCTTGGACCTTACCATCATAAATAGTTTCATACTGTGGGAAGTGAACAAAAGAAGCTGAAGTTTAGGCCAGTTAACATTCCGTATAGCAATGATCTTCAAACTGTGTTCCACTGAACCGGAGGGTTCCACCAGTCAAAATAAAAATATTGAAAAGAAAATTATACATGTATATGCAAAATGGATTAAAGTTTTTCAGGATTGAAAATTAATTTCATTATTTCAATAAAAATCAGGATTTATTTCTGACATAACAAGCGATTGAACTACCAACAGATTAGTTAAAATTCAAATAAGAATACTAAAATATTGCTCTCTGGCTAAACAGTTACACGAAATAAATATCCTCTAAAATCTAAATTTTAGCAAAAACAGCTCCTAAATTTTAGGTTACAAATTAATACAGAATTCACAGAATTTCTTTCACAGCTATAAACATTTATACCATTCAGAACAGAGTACTTAAGTGAAAAATGTTTTTATGCGGTAACAAAAACAAAATATAAAAATTAACTAAACGCAGATTATGAAAAGTAACAGTAGATAATTTTCCAAAGGCCTAGACTTCGATAGTTTGTGTAAAAAAAGATGCATGCACATATCCCAGTTGCTAATTATAATGTATGTGTAGATCACACTTGATACAAAAAAAATTTTAATAGCAAATACAATATTCTTTTTTAACCCGGCACCTCACGTGTGAAAAAAACGACTTTAACTTCACGCGAGGGGTATCTCATACCCAAAGATGTTTACATTCTTTTTTTTACCGCAAATTTTCATACAAAGGTGAAAAAGGAAGAAAAGTAGGGCATATAATTTGTTTAATACGCTTTTCACAAGCAAGTTTAGTCTTTCTGTTCTTTTTATTTGGGCATTCAGTACATTGCTTATACATTCATTTAGTCTTCGTCACGTGTGAGTGTGATAATTTCACTGGATCATAATTTATTTTTTAAAATTTCGTAGAAGCATTGCTCGCTGTTTTTTACCCTTTTTTCTGTTAATTAAAATCCAAAATACTTCAGAAACCAGCATCTGGTTCAATGTTTAGTAGGTGGTTCCTGACTACTAACGAAATAACTTGAGCATTTATTGTCGCAACGTTCAACAACATAAAAAATTTTGTCATAAGCTAACGATTCGATTTTCTAGCCATTGAATATGTCGCGGTCATTTTATCAAGGACTATAATTTCTCCCTCATCTTAATTATCTGGATATATTTAGTAGAAGAATAATACTAGCTATTATACTTTTCATCATTCGATTCTTCCTCATCATCCCCGCATAGTCTTTTTTCATCCGAAATACTGTTGCACTACACTCAAGAGCTAAAACATTATGACCAGTCCCTACATTTTGGAATGAAATCGCCTGAAAGAAGTGGAAGGCCCGTGATCAGATAGAAATGGTATTTAACTGCTTCTGGAAAGTCTGAAGAATCATTCTTTCACTTACTTCTGTGTGTGATGAGAAAGGCTGCGGATCTAAGTGACTTTGATAGAGGGCAGATTGTAATGGCTCGAAGGCTCGGAACAAGTATTTCCGAAACTACACGACTCGTGGGTTGTTCGCGATCTACAGTTTTTAGTACGTATGCAAAGTGGATGAATGACGGTGAAACCAGCAGTAGACGACATGGTGTTGGACGTCCATACGCTATCAAAGAAAAAGGTTTTGGAGACTGTGTCGCATGGTGAAGCAAAACCGGAGCTAGACAGTGGCTCAGCTGACAGCCCAATACAATGCAGGGTCAAGTAGAATAGTATTGGAGCACACTGTTCAGTGGACACTGTTGGATATGGGGCTACCCAGCAAACGCCCCACTCGTGTGCCTTTGCTGACCAAGCGCCACCGCCAACTACGCCTGCGCTGGGCCCGGGAACATCGCGACTGGTCCATGGATCAGTGGGAGAGAGTTGCCTGGTCAGATGAATCACGGTTTGGTGACTCATCATGCCGATGGCCGTGTCAGGATACGCCGTCTTCCAGGCGAACAATTGCTTCCTCAATGTAAAGTAGGTCATACACAGGCCGGTGGTGGTGGTATTATGCTTTGGAGGACGTTCTTTTGGGCGTCTCTGGGACCCGTAGTTGTGGTAGAGAAGACCATGAATGCTACAGAGTATCTGAACATCATTGCGGACCAGTTTCACCCTTACATGGCCTCTGTTTTTCCAACTGGAAATGGAATGTTCCAACAGGACGTGTCCAACACCCCGTGTCACAAGGCTAAAATTGTGTTGGAGTGGTTCCAGGTACATGATGCTGAATTCCAGTTAATGTCCTGGCCGCCTAACTCACCAGATCTCAATCCGATAGAACACATTTGGGAGGCCATGAGACGGCAGCTCAGATTTCAAAGACTACCAATTCGCAATATCTCGGATTTGCGTGACCGTTGCTTAAACATCTGGTACAAACTGTCTCCGGCCATCTACCAAGGACTTGAGGCATCCATGCGAAGGCGGGTTGAAGCTGTGTTGCGCGTCAAAGGTGGGCCAACTCGTTATTGACAGGTGGTCATAATGTTTTGGCCGTTGAGTGTAAATTTAATAAATATTGTGTGTATTAAATTACTTCAATATCGCAATTTTTCATCATAACTATAATAATACGTCATTGTATAAGAAAGATTTTAAAGTGAGCTCATTCATTTGAAACTTTAACGGCGATTCAAGCGCAGGGTATGACAAAACAGAAGGGGCGGTATCCAAAAATATACCTTTAGAATACGCCTAAAAGCTAAGACCCCTCAACGAATATGACCTTAAGTCAGCTGCATGAAAAACTATTCATTTTCTGAAAAAGTTTTAGACGGAATCTTGAAAAAAGTGAGGCGGTGGGTATGACATACCCTGCCCGTGACGTGCCGGGTTAATTGTCTTAACATAGAGTGCTTATATGTTGATCTTTTTTAAATATTATTTTATGAAACAATATCCTAAGAGAGAGAGAGAGAGTGGTGTTCCCCCAGAACTCTTTATTACTCTTTATTCTAAGGGTTCCATGAGTCAAAAAGTATGAACACCACTGCCTTATAGTATTATCTCGTCAGCTAACAGACAGATATTCGTCAAGAAAAAAGCAAGGATGTCCTGCTAGTAAAGCAGTGTGTAGTTCCTGATGATGAGAGGCTTAACCAGTGTGGAAAATCATATGCCAAAGATGGTTTGCAACTATATACGATGCAGGAAATGTTGCAAAACGGGACAAGGAAAGAGAACCCGCTACATGTGTGCAGAATGTGATGTCCCCTTGTGTTCTGCAACACTTTTCTCATATTTTCATGGTGAATAATCACAATTTAAGACCATCTATATAGCTTCCATCTATGCTCATTTAGTTAATGTTCGTATTTACTTTCTTCATGGTATTTACTTGCTCATTTTGGTACCGATTGGTTTGGACGAAAAATACGTTTTATATAAACTAAATGGTTCTATGATGTAGAAGTGTATAATGAATCTATCTGACCCTAGAGGTCACAATTTAAAAAAGCGAGATGATGTTTTAAAATGATCATTAAATTGAAAGCTGTTTAAAAGCAAATTCCTACGTCTTTTATGATACAGTTTGTATTGTATGAATCTCACGAAAAACAATTGCTGAGACAATTATTGAAGATGAATGATCACCCAGATTTTAAATCGACCTTTACTTTCGATGCTCTTAAGAAATCAAAATGTTTTCCAACGATTATTCAGTTGTACGGACATTGTAATAATTAAAAGTTCATTAGGAATCGAGAGTATTCAAAACTTCTTTAAACATCAATAAATTTAACTTTGTAATAACCCTCCTTCCCGTCTACCCCGTGACCCACCTAAAGGTGTGGAAAGAAGTGACGGATTATTCGACACGATCATTTCCAATTATTTTATTTGGCACTTTAATCGACTCAAACACAATTCAATGCAACACAATAAGTAGGATGTTCCAATCAGTCAACAGAGGGAGGGGGACGAGAGTCGCGTTTTGGGAGAATACATCTAATAAATCAACCACTTTATATTAAGCGATCTACTACCTCAATATTACTTTACACGGTAGATATATAACTATTGGCCGCTTAACCTCTTTAATACTTTAAATATCAAACGTAATAGGAAAGTAACAATACCTGAACTGTAGGCAGTCTTGTAATCAATTAAGATTTAATCTTTCAATTTCTTTATGAATATCAACTTCCTGTCTTTAATCTCTCCACAAGCCTTTCTAACATTTTGCGGTATTCTTCGCCTTGTATTTTACACTTGTCATCTTTAGTTAACTAATCTTCTAACCTTCTACTATCTATCCTTCTTCACTTTCTAGCCGTCTAACTTTCTAACTCACTAACCACTAGTAAGTGAACCTCAACTATATATAATAAACTTAATTTGCATATCACGTCTTCTTTGTAGAAGATTGAGGGGTTTTGATAGCTCCAAAGGTGGTACATATGGTAATGGTAGAGAATGAGTTCTTTGATATTCATAAACAACTTCATTGAATGTTCCACCATGAGATTTATGAATTGTCATGGCACTTCCTGATACTAAAGGAAAATGATTTCGTTTTGCGTTTATTGTTTTGTTATTATTCATGGCAATGGTAGATGTTCTAGTAGGACGGCATGTTTATCAATATTATGTGTCGCAACGTAACCGGAAGCTTTTCGTCGAAGTGTTTCACCAACTTTTCGTGAATTCTCAAAAGTTAACCATACCTGTGTAACTTCAATTTGTTCGTTTTGTTCAATATGTACTAATTTACCAACTGCACCTTTTTTTTCCATCTGATACATCAATGTCTGTGGTGATAATGTACGATTTAATCGCACAGCCATAAGTAAATTACTTCAAATAATTTTGAAACAATCAAGTAATTCTCATTATCTTTATCGTGTAAGGACGCGTATAAATGCGTCACAACTTAACTTATAAATTTTCGTCGAAGTTATTTCATTGCATTAATAAATTAAGTAACCATAAATAATCTGTCGAGTATCTAACATAATGATCTAAAAAAATCGGCAATTTTAATAAATATTTGCATTAATTACATATATTTTAAATCATTTCTGTTTTGTCTCAAGACATCATTTTAAGATTTAAAAAAACGCTTAGCAATCATTTTTGCTGAAACATTCCTATATTTGTTCATAGATTTTTTTGACTATTCCTTTAATCTGCTTCTCTTTTAAGTCAATAGAAACGGAGAAAACTATTCTAAAAAATTCTAACCATAGATTTTATTCGTTTCTTTTTGTCTCCACTCATCCATACTTCCTGGAAATAAAAAAAAGAATAAATTTGCCTTTTCTTTGAAGGAACTAATATTGCATTTCCTTGGGTTGCAACCTACACCGGTTTCAAAGGAAATGAAATAAAACTCAGTTCTATGAAGTGTTTCTTCAGAACCAATGGATTTTTTCTTCACACTTCTGAGAATATTGATTGTCAGGGAAAACTTTTCTTTTAAAGTAATCAAAAGAATAGTACAGAGAACATAACAAGTACCCAGAAAAGAAATCGTCTGCAGACGTTTCTATTTTTAGTTTTTATATAATCAACAGTGGGGAGATATGAGATAATTCCTTAACCCCATAACTGACGATTAAAAGTTATACAATTCGTTCCCCAGTACCACCGTCTATCATATAAGTTCGTGTATGTGGTGTATTGGGGGAGAAAGGAAAAGCACAATAATTTAATAAATCTCTGAAATAAGTAAATAAATCCTTAGCAAACCCAGTCATTATCATTTTGTTACATTCCAGAGCCTTCCGAATAGTTTTACTTACAGCATTGCAAAAAAAAAAAATTCGTATTTTGGAAAGACGTATATATACGTCCGAGGCACTTAACGCACCAGTTGAGCGAAACGGATATATACGTCTGGGGGAAAAGGTTAACAATGATTCCAATTTTTGTTATCTTTAAGAATACTTTTGTTTACAATCTCTATTTCTTTATTTTATAAATCCCATTTATTTCGATATACACTGCTGGCCACCGTAAATGCAGCACCAAGAAAAATAAGAGATAGCACAACAAAATTTATTTTGTAGATAACATGTTGACCAAGTATCAAATGATAAATTTATAGACTTCTGTGAAGTGTGGTTCCTGCCAGAATCAGTAGCCAGAGTAGCCACCATTGATTCAAAGAGACTTTGGATGTGTTCTTGGGGTACAGCAGGCCAAGCAGCTTCCACACGTTGCCAAAGTTGATTTGGTGTGGCAGCTGAGGGTGTAATCTGGGTCAATCGTTGAGCAACCATGGACCACATGTTTTCTATCGGCGAAAGATCCGGAGAGCGAGCCGGCCAGGAAAGCAATTCAATCTGATGATTGACGAAGAACCTTTAAACAATGCGTGCCACGTGTGGTTGCGCATTATCCTGTTGAAATATGGCAGTGGCCAAGCCCTGAAGGTAAGGAAGGACAACTGGCTCCAACACCTCGGAGATGTAGCGCTGGGTGTTTAAAGTACCGGCAATGCGTACTAGAGGAGTGCGAGAGTGATATCCAATACCGCCACATACCGGAATACCCAGTGCTGGACCAGTGTGGCGGTGCATAACGCAGCTTTTCAGCATCCTCTCTACACAGTGACTCCAGACTCGAATAAGACTATCCTGGTGTTGCAAGCACATGCGTGACTCGTCAGTAAAGACAACGTCATTCCATTCTGCCGCCCACGTCCTTCTTTCATCGCCCCATTGGCGGTGGAGACGTCTGTGGTTCTGCGTCAAGGGTAGACCAAGCAATGGAAGTCTTGCAGACAGACCACTCTGCTGTAAATGGCGTCGAATGGTACGCGCAGACACTGAATGATGCGTTACAGACTCGATGTGCTGTGCTATGGTTCGTGATATGACTGAGCGTTCCGTCACTGCCATGCGCACAATTTGCCTGTCCTCACGTGAAGTGGTGCACTGAGAAAGATGCGATCGACCACGTCGGTCCGTCGTACCCTCCTGCATGCAACGGTCACATATCCGCATTACAGTTGTTTGGTTTCGTCCAACACGACTACCGATTTTCCTGAAAGATAATCCACAATATCGGTAGGCCACTATCCTTCCTCTGTCGAACTCGGATACTTGATCAAAAGCTTATTGCTGTTTTCTACGAGACATAACTGGTCATTTTTTGAAAAACCACAAGAAAAACACAATTGCCGTACTTGAAATCGTCGATATCTCCAAGCCTTAAATAGCGCTTTGAGGTGGCGCCACAGGCGTGTGGATGTGTGTCTGCGCTGAAATTCTAATCATTTGCATATCTCACCTCCACTAATTCATGTTGTAAATTCCATGTTATTCCCGTGCTTCCTTCAGGGTGTTGCATTTACGGTGGCCAACAGTGTATTTAAAAAAATTCAATCAATTTAATTTGAAATGCGTTTTATTGTTGAATATTTTTCTTGAAATATATGAGAGCCATTTCATACAATTTTATTTATCTCAAATGACTTCAAAAATATATTGAATTCTAAACTCTGAAGTTTAGCTCTGATATATTTATATTTGACTGATAAATTTATTTTGAAAAATATCTTTTGATATCAAATAGCTTTATTTGAAGTATCTAAGACCCTTTTTGTTCGATTATTCTCTTAATTTTATACATTTCAAAAATATCGAGAGCTTAATATTTAATTTGAGCTCCAGTGTATTACAAATAGTTACATAGATTTATACACTGCCTACACTGCCTACAGTTATTGAAGAATTCGATTGGAATTTCGAGGGTTTGTGAAATTCCAGTCGCAATTTCTTAGAATATTGATTTTTACTTAAAAAACTACACTATATTTATATATTCAATGTTTAAAGTCAAAAATTAAGAGTAAGGCAAATTTTCTCATTTTGTCTTAAAATTAATAATTTCATAAGAAAGTTTAACGGATTATAAGATACGTAAAAAGCCTTAATGTGTCCGTAATTTATCGTGTAAATTCATTTGTTATGCTTTGACTGTTTTTCTTTAATCCCTGTTCCCAGAACACAAAATTTAAACAAGGCTACGAATGTTATTAAGATTCCATTAACTCAAAATATTTTTGTTATGGAAATGATGTTGACTTACTGATGATGTTGATGATGATAGTATGACTTGAACAAAAAGTGAATTGAATTTTCTGAAAATTGTTTTTCTTAAATAAAACAAGAGGAAAACTAAATTATTGATTGTTGATCATAATTTAATTTTCTTAGTTTTCTTGGCAAAATAAAACTCGAATTAATAATCAAAATCATTCATTTTTCTTTCAATGTCAAAAAAGGTCTTAAAATTCTGATTTTTTTTTCCATAATGAATTCTTAAATAAGAATAAAGGGAAGAATTATATTCCTTAAACAAATATCATAATTTTCCATCTGTACTGCAACCATGATTAAACTTTATAATTTTCTTAACCTTACTTATTTTAAATAAGCAATTATTGTTAAATGTGATGGAAAACTTTTACAATATCACTAACTGGATTGTCACTCTAATTATCTTCGTAAATTAACAAAAACAATTTATTTTTCTGAAGGAATTGTATATAATTTCCATCATTTTTGTTTAAGCTTGAAAATAACATATAATGAATGACTATTATATGTATTATATTCTAACAGATAAATTCACATATGCAACGCCTACATTTAGCTGGATTGACTAGTGATGCGCGATAGTAATCATGATGTGTTTAGAATATTAAATGGTTTTAGTTCATGATAATTCGATTATTGAGAAGACGTGATAACGTACGTTGGTATGCAACAATTGTCTAATTGAGTAATGATACTCTGATTCGACTGGTACTTGGCAATGATGTTTGACCGAACATTGTCATATAAATAAATATTTACATAAAAGTTTTGGGATTAGTATCACTAGAAAATGTGATTGATTAGTAAAAAAAAAATAATTTAAAACTGTAATAAAATTTGAAGCATAGTTACTGAAACATTGCGCACATAACTTTTATGAATTGCAGTAAATACAGGTGGTTATCAAAATAATGAAAACACCTGTGAAGAAGAGTGACATTTTTCAAAGAGCTTCGTAAGCATTAAAATATAGTAATAGCCAACAGTTTTTTATAAATATAAATTTATATATTCTGGTAGTAAGTGCTAGATTTCTTGGAGTTTTGTAAGTCTTGGACTTTTTTTCAAAAGTATAAAATGTCGGACTTCTTAGATTTTAAGAGAGGCCAAATTGTAGCACCCCGTCTAACTGGAGCAAGTGTGACCAAAATATCACAGCTTTTAGTCGTTTTTAGAGGAACGGTGTTTAAAGTCATAAGATCATAGACACACATCGAGGCAAGACAAGCTCAGCCAATCAAAATAGTAGATAGGAGAAGCTCAGTGAAAGAGACCGACGGGTATTGAAGCGGGTTGTAATGTCCAAATGCAAACAATTGCAGCAAAAGTGACCTTAGAGCTCAATCAGCATCTGAATTCTACAGTGTCAATGATTACAGTTAGAAGGCATATTCATAAACAGAACATTTACGGTAAAACAACAATTCCCAGTCCATTTGCCATAGACGTTAATGCCAAACGTGTCACACAACCCAAAAACTGATATTTTGATAAATAGAAGAAAGTAATACGGCCTGACGAATTATCTTTCACATTTTTATCAACCACAGGACGGGTGAACTTTTGGAGGACATCTGCACAAGCGTATGATCGTGATTGTCTTTTTCCAGCTGTCAAGCGTTAAGGTGTATCTGTCATGATATGGGTTGTAGAGTCGTGTTTTTCTGCTGGACCAATCTTAACCCTGAAGCGAAAGATCACTGGGGAGAAGTAATGAGAAGTTTTAGTTAACCAGGTACCTCCTATGATAACAAATTTGTTTCCCTCGGGAGATGCACCTATCCATACAGCGGGACTTGCCCAATCATGGTTTGAAGAACACGAGGAGGAAGTTAAACATCTACCTTGACCCGCACAATCACCCGACCTCAATATATTTGAGTTATTAAGGTCTACTTTAGAGCATTTAGCACAAAATCGGTATTTTCCACCAGCATTTCTCACAGAATTTTAATACCTCCTTCAAAGACTATTTAGCACTTGTTTCAATTGATTCCTAGGCGAATTCAAGCTGTATTACATGCCAAAAGGTGTCCTATACCATACTAATAAAGGATTCCCTATAAATCTAAGGTGTTTCCATTATTTTGATAGACTCCTGTAATTGTATTATTGACATGTGTAGAAAATATACTTGTCTGGGAATGATATGCGACTTCTGAAAACTATTGAAATATTAATATCTGTTTCAGATACATTTCATACACAGTTTTTCTCTTTAGAATTTGAGTGGTCATGGATTCATGGTCAATGATGTCCACTTACAACTACAAGATAGAGTCTAATTCTATTAAAGATTCATTGCGTGTAAAAATGAAATATATATTCCATTAAGTATTAACTATCGCTTTTTATAACTTTTGAAAAATTGACATTGAGTTCAAATTCAATTGGTTTTAACGAACTAAACAAATATATTCACTTGTTTACCAAGTATTGTTCTAAAAGTTAAATATTTTAATGCTATACACTGCTGGAAAATTTTAAGAAACAGCAACCCTACTTTGTGTTCCGGCTACTTCGGATTGCTATCTAACTTTAGAGAAAACAGTCGACCAATATCTAATTTAAAAGCTCATTTATCACTTTATCCCATACTTACAAATCTTTTCTCACTTAAAGCCATTATGTTGTCAATTAGTTGTCAATTTCATAATGCCATCTTAAGCTCTACATGGATTTGAAATTTTTTTTCTTAAATTGTGCGTCATTATCTGATTGCGTAACATATTTGAGATCTTTGCTTAGTCGGGTAGAGGACTTGTACTGTTTTCTGAATTATTGTACGGTCAATAATGTGCTGCCTTGTTTTTGCAAAGTAGAGAGTAACAATAAACAAATCATATTAAATATACATTTATTATATTGAAATATTTACAAAGGAGTGACAAACAATTAAGCAGAAATATCATCAAAAATGACATGTTGAATTATATCAAGCGTCTCCTCACTGTCATCTCATTTCTATGGTTGCGATTATATGTGGAGTACTTAGCCCCCTCGGGCCTTGTTTTTCTATCTGAGTTTATTGAGATGGCAAGAAAAGATTTCTCTGCCCATAAGTGATTAATAAATTTAAGTTACGATTGAAATAAAATATTTAATAGGGAGGCATAGAATTAAAAAATAATTGTTACTATTAAATATCTATAAAATATTAAGGTTTAGATTTTGGTCTATCAAAGGAATAACTAATGTCTGAACTTGTTCATCCAATAGGAGAAGGCGATGGATTGGATGCCTAACCAATGGAGAAGCAGCTTATTATGATGCGATTCGGTGCAAGTAATTTAAGTGGGAAACGTACTCTTCCACCTAAGGAGAAAGGGAGCATTCTCTTTTGGATATTGCGTTAAAGTTGTAAACCCCGGTCCCGAAACGGTTCCGAAGCAGAGTCGCTAATTGAAAAGCTCTTTTAGGCGTTCAAATAGAGGAGCAATCTAATTGGCCATTGAGTTACAGAGAGTGAATTTTGCATTTTTTAAGGAGTAAAATTTTTAAAAAATTAGATATTTGAAGACTTTTAGTGCTTTAAGAGCAAAGTAATAAAGCAAGATCATTATCAAAAATGAACTTTACTCCATGACAACACAACCAATACTCAGAATAGTACCTTCCTCAGAGAGGAATTCTGAGAAGACAGAATAAATCTCAGAAGACATTTCTACCGACCACTGAAATGTAATAGGACTGTTATAGAAACCATTAAGGCGTAAAGATCAAAAACATCCGATATTTTAAGCGTACACTACAGACTATTTAATTAGTTTAAATTAGATTTTTTTTTTCATTTCTTCGTCGTTTTTTCGTGCTCCATCTCACTGCCTCGTTTGAACCATGTGGCGCCCTCTTGAACTATTACATCAGTGTGAATCTTACAACTTCATAATAGGGAGGATGTGACAACGCCCTAAACCAGTCCTACAATATGAAAAAATGTACTTTCGAACAAGTGTCAGCTAATCGTTACATTTATTGATGCAAGAAATTTAAGATATTCTATTGTTATAGTCTTGAAAAAGAATTTTTCCTAAACAAATTGTAATAATTGCATAGTGAAGGAAGATTACCACACATATTAAAAATTTAAGGAATATACTGGGTAAACCAATATAGTTGGCTTAAAAATTCAAACAAATGGAAGAAATGATGATAAGGGAGTGCAGCTTACAAGAAAGGGCTCATTTTTAGGCGAAAATAGACAATTTTTAGTTTTTTAATTGGCAGAACTATTGTTAGTTATGTCACCTTTAAATCAAAGAGGTGGGTTATCTGTATAAAGTTCCATGCAGATAGATACACATTCAATCTATGGCAATGCAGTAAAACGATTCCTGTTGACTACATTTGGGGAGGACATAGTTGTGGTCGAGGGTGCGAGTTCGCACATGACCACCATGCCCAGCCAACCTCCCTCCGGTTGACTTCTGGTTGTAGGACAGTTAAAAATCACTTGTGTACCATTTATCCCCATCAACTGACCGAACTCGAAGATTCTATCTGCCGTGAGGTTTATGCAATTCATTCCGATATGTTGCATTTACCTGTAACGCGAGTTGTGAGCTGTCTTAGTTGTGCTGGACAATGTTCTAGAGCAGGGGTCGCCAACCTTTTAGCTGTGGCATGCCAAACCAATCTACCAATAGGATTCAGCGTGCCACAAAGTAGGACATTTTTAAACCATTCGATTCCCTCTATAATGCATGCAGAGTTGGAGAATAGAGGTCAATAATTTAGATACTATTTACAATTTTATTACATATTAATTGTGTATTATTTACAGATATATTTCTTAATATAAAAGTAAACAGCACGAGATATAACTCTTTCCGACAAAAATTTTAAAAAACTAAAATTGTACATATATTTTGTGTTTTAAAACATATTTAATAAAATGAGAAATTGACAATATAAAATAAAAGTACTTCTCTTCATCATAGTTAAATAGAAATTTTAATGCGAATCTAATGCTTCCACCGCTTTATTTTCATATCACAAAATCAGGGTATAATTTGAGACTTTCTATTTGATACATTATTTTAAATGTTCAGTTGTTAAACAACTTCTTTGTGGACTCAAAATATATTTTATATGAGAAAAAATGTGTTCACACACACATATATATATAAATGTAGAATTAAAGAGGCAAAGCAGAGCACATATAATTTTCTTCTAATAATTAAATCTCTCCAGCAATGACATTCAGTAATTTATAAAACAGCTGTAAATTTATCTTTAGTTATCTTTTAAATTTTTTTCATAATTCCGTAAATGTCCATAATTCTGATGATGTTTGTCAAATGATGCCAATTATAAATGTATCAACTTCCATCCACTCAAAAATTGACAAATTTATAGATTAGTGCAGAGTGCCACTGAGAATTGTACCGCATGCCACATGTGGCACGCATGCCATAGGTTACCAATCCCTGTTCTAGAGCTCAAGTTAAACAATAATTATTTCAAGAATAAATGAATGCAAAGTACTGTTGTCCGCACATTATGTTTCGGATTTTCATTGCCCTCTACCGGGGATAATTTTTACTAAATTTGTATCCCCCTCCCCCTTGTCTACTCTCTGACACGGCTAGATGTGTGGGAGGAATTGATTGAACAGACGACATGATTCATTAAATTTGTTTATTTGTCACAATAT